>JAQFZC010000168.1:0-72648 GCA_034695205.1 Dicyrtoma fusca | reverse complement strand
CGAACAAAGAGAAGGTATCTTTCCAATTTTTCTAATACACAGACAAAAATATAAAAATGGCGGCCAGCTACCTACATACATCTAGAGGTAGTTGGGGTTTAACTTGATACACCACAAAACCACAATTCACCTAATCCTTATGTACCGAGGAGGAGAACCTGATCTGTAGCTTCACCCTTTGCTGTGAGGTTCATGACTTTTTCGCAACTGTGACGGTGATTCTTACAAAACAAATACAGGTACATATTTATGTGTTATGCTCCTATGTGTATGTATATTATGCATATTGAACTTCCATGAAATGAGACATCGAATCAGAAATTATTCCAGGAAACTCAAAATCCAGGATCCGGATTATTACACAGATAGTCAAATGACTACTCTTAGTGCACTCTTTCCAATTCCTTTTGAATTTCCTACCTCAAGGAATAAATGTTACGAGAGAATAAATAATCCTCTCATCAAATTATCATTATTGGATTGTAAGACGAGTTCACGGAAAATTATAAGAAACTAACGTAGGTTAGGTACCTAAGCTTAAGCTACTGTGTCCTTTCCTCCCTTTTACTTTTACTTCATCTTCAGAATAGTATTATGAATGTACCTAATGTACATGTTAAATGAATTTCTGTCAAGCAATAGGTATACACATCAGTGTACTTTAGCTCATAGTTGAGCTACTAGGTATACACACTAGGTATAGGTGTACATATGTATGTATCAAGAGACAGGAACCACTCAAATAAAATCTAACAATGCAAGGTATGTCGACAAACTTCCGAATTTCCGGGAATCATAATAATTTTACATTATTTTCACATTCACAATCTGACGATCTAATTTGATGAATAAGAAGCAGTTCTTAGTAGTCAGTCACTTATAGTCTAGCAACCTTTACACCAAATGGAAATAATTTCCTTTGTAAATAAATTGGATTCTGTGCGGTAGTTGTTTCAATTTCAATCAGAGACTAATGATTTTCTTTGGAAATTAAAGTTTACATAAAATCCATCCAGACACAATATCCTTTCTATGTATATACTTGACCTACATACTCTGATTAAAACTTGTACTGCTAGAGCCTTTTATTTCACAGAATATCGTTGACTTTTTGTTAACTTTTTCAATGGCACATAGAACATATACCTATAACCACTCACTCGTAATGTATGTACACATATGTAATGCCTATCTACTTCATCCTTTTTCGCATTGGTGACGAAAAATTTGTTGTTTTTATCAATGTCTATTGCGTGTGTAATAAACCTTTTAGCTCTGATTCGAAATTAATGTGGGTAACAGCAACAGCAATAGCTGATTAAAATCCTTTTATAAATGCGTAAAGTGTATGCAAAAAGCGGAAGTAATGTTTACACGAATTAATTATATTAAAATTAAATGGCATAGCACATGAGATACTTTTGTTTCGTAAATTATGGAAGATCACCTCTGCCTGTATAAACTAACAGATAAATTTGACATGTGATGACTTGCACTGCCAGATCAGATCCTTCTGCACCAGCTAATTCTGGGTTAGTAAGCAAAAAGGGTAGCAGGGCAGGATGTGCACAAATATTATTCAAGGTCTCTTGTGGTAAAGTCAAACTACACAAGTATTTATGTAAGTACAGACGTAGCCATCCATAAATAAGTTAAAAGAATAACCAGAGCTGTAATTCATTGCCAATACTTTATGAATAGCCATCTATGTGGAAGGTATCTATAGCTACCATCGATGATAATGAATTAACGTGGCTTTAGTGCTCCACATAACGCGGATGGCTCAATCTTGTCTTGAAAGTTAGAAGCAAAATTTTGCCCTAAACTTTTCAAAAAGGAGTCGAAATTCACTGACTAGAGCTGTTGAAGCAGGTTTAGCAATGCTAGAAGTTGGGCGCAATACGCAATCAACTTTGATCCAAGTTTCGCAGACACTCATTGCTATTGTCTATTGTTTCACCAATATATTACTATTGCAATATTCATGACCATAAAATATTCAGACATAATTTCTAATATCCTTTGAATGTTGTTCAAGTTGAAATTCCATGTTTAATAAATAACATTCGAGGAGTGTGGAGCAATCCTACAGTCGACAGCTAAAGGAGTTATAAAACAATATACCATTTTGACCTCCAATATGAATGAAACAAACGATAAAGTTTGTTCTTATTTGCTCTCTTTCCACTTCTAACTTTCCATTCGACCAGGGCACGGCAAATGCATGAATTCTACAAATGAAATGATTATTGTTGTTGGTTCACTAGAATCTTTCAGCGACGCGAAGGCCACGCTCTATATATCATCCTTTTCCGTTTTATTAAAATATTTCTTTAATAATAAAATTGTAATAAAAGTCATGCATATAAGTTGGGTCTAATGTTGAAACACGGGTGGCTTTGAATAAAGAGCCAAAAAGGCAATACTACATACAGAAAATTCATTATACACACTCAACTTCATTTTGTAAAGAAGCCTCGAGTAATTTTATGAAAAAATCATTTCCAACTCCGATATTATTATCCTAAAAATATCTCGTCGCACCTTCCGTCTGTAGGCAGTCATTCATATGTATGTTGCTAGGCAGGTGTACTAGGAAAATTTTCCTGCTCATGTCACGACCACCCAGTTTTTTTGTGTGTGAATGAATATAAAAATATTGACACAGTGACAAACGTGCCAAATTATAGACCAAATTGTTTATCATAGCAAATGACAAATTTTTTCAAGAGTACAGTAGCTTTCATGCAAATATTTGGACAAGGGAAATAAAGTAAACTCGACTGCCTTTATTGAATAGGCTATGATTATGGTATTATGAGGATCCCACTTTTTTTTATTTTGTGTTACAAGCCTTGATGCAGTCTTGGTAACAGCTACGCAGTTGCTCCCGATAAATCCAATTACGTATGCCTATTTGCCTATAGATATTTGTAGGCCGTACATAAAATGTATTCTGACAATGCATCTATCTACTCGTTGGTTCTAAAGCAAAAAACAAAACAGTTTCATCTTGATGATTTAGCAGCTTTCCCCTGTTCACAAATAATCATGCAAATACTTCCGTAAAGGACGATGACCGTTGTATCCTCCAGCGGCCGTTTTCTAGATACAATTCAATGTTAGTAATC
The DNA here is from genome assembly GCA_034695205.1 of Dicyrtoma fusca. NCBI lineage: Eukaryota > Metazoa > Arthropoda > Collembola > Symphypleona > Dicyrtomidae > Dicyrtoma > Dicyrtoma fusca. The sequence continues at coordinate 69,517 of JAQFZC010000168.1, read as the reverse complement.
AACCTTTCAAATTCATTGCGTCTGAACTAACCCGGTGTCAAATGAATGATTAATTGATAAGAAGGATGTACTGGATTACTGGACTGGACTAACTTTGATAGCTACTGTGAAATGGAGTGGAAATCCAAAAAACAGATTTCTAATGAAAATGACCTTATCATGTTCATGCATGGCTTGAAGCAAGGAAGCTGTCGGAATACAAACGTAATAGGTTTCAATCTTTCAATAACATGTTTTGGAGCCCTAAATAAATTCCCGAAATAATTGTCATTCAAATTAGGCATGTATGTTGTTGATGTTGTTGTTGCCAAGGGCTGACAATGAGTTTTGAGTAAAAAGCATTTACAAGTTATAGTTATAGATTTTGCACTTTGAGAAAAGTTAAAGGGCAACCGAACGGACTGCCGCATGCCGGTCTGATTCAGGAGAGGTTTCAAAGCCTGCCATGGATATTTGACAGGCCTGCCTGTTAGTTGCCCAGTGAGTCAACTTTATTTAGAACCCTATCGTGACTTGGCACTGCACTGGGAAACTATATGGAACGGAAATGAAGACAGGTTTAGTGGGGGTCCGTTGCTAACTAAGCTGAAACTCCGAAGAGCAGTAAATTCCGGTGTTGACCCAGAATGCAAGCTCAGCAAACATTTCATGTATGATCGTGTTGTGTTGCGGCGGAGTTGATTCTGAAAAGCCTTAGTTCAACAAAGGGATTAGAGACGTTTTCCCGAGGTTCAGTTTTTGACATTTTATCTTGACCCTGTGCACTTGAGTGTAGGTGGGCACCGTGTGGCGGGTGTGAATGGGTCTCTGTGATATGTCTCTGGGACTGTGCATCGGAGTTGTAGGAAAATAGTTATTTTGTACAGTCCATTAGTTTGGCTGTGTTGATGTCAAAGGACGGAATGAGAAAGTTTCCTTTGATGTTATTGTCTCTTGCTGTACTTTCACCAGAGGCAAAGGACTCGCGGCCAAGCTTTCCCTCTCGCAGTCGCACCACGTCGTGTAATTGGGATGAGTAGAGTGACAGGTGATACTAAAGCTTTTATGTGCAACTTATGCTTAAACCACGACACTCCCTATGCTCCAGTTTTTTTGCTTGTACCCACAGTCAGTATACATACATGCTGAGGATACGCAAGTATGTACTGAAAATGAAAATCTTTATGAACGAGTTCCTGCACCACATTGAAACTGGGGCTTCATAAGCTCTCTAACTGTCAGGGACGTACATACAAAGGACCTACCAGGTATAGCAGGTACTATACATACATACGACTGGAAGCTATCACTACACCTGAACTGCTCTCCACATTAATTTGAAGCACAACAAAGCGACCTTGCTCATAGGTACATGGATCCATTCTAGCTGGAATATGTTCCCCAAGCACGGCATCACTTCCACTTCCCATTGCACAACACGGATGATGATCAACCTCAATAATAATTGTGTTAACGTACAATCCGCTCAATTTCAAGAGCAAAGCAGTGCACTCTACTACTATAGAACAAAGCTAATCACTATCACCTGTCTTTGACTCGCTTTTATGAGGCAACTGAGCTGTGCATAGAGCAATAAAACAATAATTGCATTCACGGAAGTGTCATTACAAAGTAACACACCCGCACGAACAGCCAAAAGTCCGCAGAAATTAACAGCATCCGGGGTTTTTATTTTCACAGGATTTCTCAAAATCAGAGCCAAAAGTTTAATTTGATTTCCGTACGTGTGTGCCAGGAGCACCAGAACCAAATCAAATCAAGTTACTACCCTTCTATGTATGTATGTACCTACATACCTACATAGCGCATGCACCTGTGTATATACATATACCTATTTGAAATTTGAACATCCATTTGACACCGTTGTTTTGTACGCTGTGAAAGCCTGCACCTATTAATTTCTGATCATGCTCACTTGAGTGTTCAAAGCACGTTTTTTAATTGAAAATCTAAATAATCGATGAGGAATGCACATATGTGCCTACGAGACTTGAAAAGGAAGACGGAAAAAATGAAGAAATAAATTAGGCTCACAAAATTCTAAGCCTTCACGTTATGTTTGACAGAAAAGAGAAAAGAGATCCTCAACGAAGCTTATACCTTCGCCCACGAATGCAGAGCTGTGTACCTACGTAATTACATACTACGTACTGTGTACGACTTCACTTCTCGCTCTCAGTCAGATTACAAACTATGCCACGGATGTACAGAATGTTACATAAAGATCTGATTAAAACTGTAGACAGCACTACCTTTAAGCTGCTCAGCTCTGCTCAAGAGGCTACGACATAACGATAAGCCGATGTGCGAGCTTAAGTTAGAGATGAAGTAGGGATATGTAGGCATGTGTATGTCTGCCAGTGGAACAGAAAGAACGACACTAATTTTTCATACTCTGATTTTTCTAAGTCAAGGCAAAGATGACAGACGCAGGATCTAATGAAGTCAATACTCGATGACTGCATTGTACTCTACGTCAGATTAGAGTGGGTTGACGTTCGCTGAAAAGGGAACAAGAGTGAAGAATGTAAGAAATTGGGTTTTTGCATGCAAGTTAAAGTCAATCAGTCCTGCACAGATACAAAGAATCTAGGGATCATATTTCACGGACTGAGCAGTCGGGAGTTTCCCATTCGTCTGAACAAAAACGAAATCCTGAAAACCGTCGCTACGCTCCCTGTCCCTATTCAAAGTGACACAATCAGATTGAGACCGCAATCTATAGAAATAGACTTTTATAAGTTCCTCTCCCTTTTCACAAATGTCTCTCTCGCCCACGTAGCTACAGACATACCTAGCAATTTTAGCTGTTGCATTCGTACCATTGTATCTGAAAATAGAATACAGACAACGAAGAAGGGAGGTGCACCTCAAAGCCAGCTAATAATGGAAAGCCGCCACAACGACACTGAAACGTGTAATAGCTCGATCAAGTCAAATGCACAGGAAGCACTTGACTAGTTAACGTGTTCGTGGTCGAACTCGAGTCTCAACTCTGATCTGTCTCTGTAGGGCTTATTAGTGCGTACGAGTAGAATACAAAATACAGAATTTCCCTTTGCAGCTATCATCTATTTCTAAATTATTCTTCATCATCCTTTAATGAACAGATTCCCAATCAAGTCAGGCGGGCATGCAGATATGCGTTTGTGTATGGGTTTATAGTATGTATCGGTGCCGACTGTAGTAGAATCTGTTGCCATGTGGTATTAATACGTAGCCCAGTTCCAATTTCATTTCCAGTCCACCCCATCAACCTCATCCTTGACTCGTCAGAGCCAGAGACACAAGGATTTTAGTGTGTGCGAGAAAGGCAGAAAGAGAAAGTTTTGTGAAAGGCATATTTTACAGGGTCCCACACAAAGTCCAGCGATTAGTCTTGTGACTCTCGTGTTACACTGTGAGTGAGAGAAACGAGGGGATCATGCATGGACTCACAGGTTGAGGCTAACAATCATTTGTCGTATTTCACGAGGATATCAAATCGACAAGACCACAGAGTTAAATTGATGTCTATTTCTACAGCCATTTCCCTCTTAACTTCCTCTCCCTAATTATAATCATAGACAAAATATGGTTGACAAATTCTACAATCAATAAACAGGCGACCCGGCCTTTCGAGACCGAGAGGTGAAATATCTACGGAACCTACAATAGCGCTGAAAAAGCTATTCATGAATCCCTTTCACACTCCTATGTACATATACATACCTGCATCCCTAGTTTAAGATGCGTATAAATCATTAACACGTATACACGTAACACTTATTACTGTAATTCTATAGCGATGCTTCAACGGATAAGGATTACCTACACAGTGTGAGAGAGGAAAAGGACCAGGCCAACGCCGATGGCAACGGGAACGGAAAAGCAAAGACACGATAATGCAGTTTAAGGTAATGAGAAGTACAAGCAAATTTATGGGATGGTGTGATTGAGTTTTTGGACTTTAAATTCAACCTAGTTCCCACAACCTAGAACTCCCACCATCACCAACACCACTACTACTACTACTACTACTACTACGAGTATAGCAGTAGAGAAGGCTTGAGAAGATATAGACGGAGAGCGAGGGACTTTGAGGGAAAGCGAGGAGACCCGTGTAGTTTGAGAAACTCATTGGAGCTCGACGGGATGCGAATTGGCTCAAGAATATTCCATCTTTTCCCCTACACTTCCCAACGCTCGCCATCCAATTCGTCCTTCTCACTACTCTCAACATTTTCACTTCCCAATCTTCCATTCACAATCCTCAAGAACATATACCTATATATATTTCCTATAACTTTATTTCGATCAAGTCAGATTCATTCAGTTCAGCTCAATTCATTTAATATTTTTTCCTCAAAACTTTATTTAAACTTTCACCCTCAGTTCGTCCTCCTTACTGGAGCATGCACTACATTCCGTGTACACTCCAGTGTGTCTTAAGAAGAAGGCTGTTTCCAGGCGCGTATGTATCTGTTTATATATAAATATGGATTAGACGCCTATGTATAAGGACTAGTATATTGTATATTCCTTAACCTCTCAAAGTAGGGAAATCCGTGGTTAGACTATTAATCTTATTGCTCCATGATTATCACGCCTGCTTTCCTTCTCCTATACAGACATAGAGCTGTCCCGTCAATTGGATTTCCAGTCATTATAATTTCGGATGTTTTAAAAAAGTAATTACTTTCAGTCACAAGTTTTATGAGTATCAAAATGGGAAATGGGGATAAGAAAGACAGCCCACTGATTTTATTCCAATATTAATTTAGGAGCTATAATTTTTTTTAAACTGAAGTTGTGGAAAAGCAACAGAGTTTTCCAAAGGTAGAGTCTCACACTCGCTTTCCTTTCCCTTTTGCTTTTCCCTTTAGCCTTCTCTGTCCCTTTCCCTTTCCCAGGTATGTTTCATCATTCAGAACGAGTTAGCATCAACAACTAATCATTCAAAGTGGATTATCATGTTAGTCTTTCATCCGCTCTCTGCGTTCTTAGATAAGATAGACACAAGTTAGTTCGAGCTCTATAACGACGATGCGATGTCAATCGGGTGAGCTGATGCGAGTGTCTTTTAGAAATCCTTCTCAACTTACAGCTGCAACAACAGATATACCTATACACAGCCAGAACAACAAACTATACGGCAAACTAAACAGCATGGCATTTGAATTCAAAGTACATAGCATAGGTGGGTATCTAGCAGAGCAGTAGAAATTAGAATTAGAAGGTTGCTATTAAATGTTGGAACATAATTTTGAGTATGCTTTAGTGAATACGGAAATACAGAAGATAGGTATACGTGGCTTACACAGAAATTGTGTCCGGGCATTTCATTTGGAAAGACAAGAAAGTGACGTTCTGAGTTGGACTTACATTGTAAAATGGAAGCTACCAACATAAATACTTAAATGTGTGCTTCCTTCAGATGTTCCGTGTCTATGTGTATCTGTATTTATATATTTTTCATGAAACTAAATGCCGTTAGAAAATCTTTTGTTCTCATGAAGTGTTGAGACTCTTGAGATATTATTTTCTGTGGAAATTTAATTTGTCTGCAAACAACTCGTATCTACAAAGGTACGAACCAACTAATAAACTCATGTGTCTGTCCCTCCCGATGTAGGTATAATAAGACTTTGCTATTCTTCCCAGAAACCTTGAAACGTAGAGGATCTATGTGCTAGAAGTCTGTAGTTGCGAAGGTGGGTAGTATCAATATCACTATTTGAAGGGAGGATTGTACCGTAATTTTTACTGAGTTATTATATACTCTTGTACGCACATACATATTATTATTATTATTATAGTTTCCAGGCTTGCACTGGATTGGATTATAGTCTTTACTCCCACATATGTAGGTACATATATGCACCTGCAGTCTACATCTCAAATTACAAATAAAAGCCTCGTTATTTGCTCATTAGTGTCAGTCGACGCTCATACTGTAAGTAAGGAAGGTACAAAGGAAAGAAAGAAAGTAAGACAGAAAGAAAGACGAGAGATAAAAGTTTTTTAAAACTTGCTCTTTTATTGGTGTAGTTGTAATTTTAGTTGGAGCGAGCGGGATGAAGGCTGAGAAATATTGGAGGATTTTTATTCACTTACTTAAACTGATCCCTGACTTTTTACCTTTTCACTTCCTAGAACTGTAGTTAGTGCTCATACATACATAGACTGATAGTTAGTCTGTTAATAGCCCTGGCAGTCTCATTTCACTATCTTGTCAAAGATGTACACTACATGGATTTAAATACATCCATCCAATCTTAGCGTTATTTTTATAAAGCTCCCGTTAACTGCCGACTGTGTCGGTTGTGGTTCGTCTAGCGTACCTTTCTACGTCTGCCAGTTATTATCAGTATAATGAGCAGAGAGAGAGAGAGAGAGAGAGAGAGAGCTCTTTCACCTTGTAAGTCCTAGTTCTATGGATTCTAGGTAGGTATTTTAAACCTTTATGTCACATTCAGTGCACAAAGATAAATAATCCAAAATTTACGTGGTCTCCTGTACACAAATTCATATATTTTTAGAGGTTCTGAAACAATAACAAACTCTGGAAGCCACTAACATTGTATGTTTACCTTATGTTTTTTTTTCATCTGCCGTGTTTGAGTTAAGTCATTTTCTCTCTCTCTCTCACGTGCAAAGCAAATGAGCTCATGATTAGAATGGGAATACCTACCTACCTTCGTTGAGCAGAGACCGGGCTTTCCTTGCTGCATCAGTATGCATGTTCATGTACAGTAGGTTTGGGCTGGGCTTGTGAATGTAACTAACGTCAATTTGAATAATGTTATGAGGGGGTCGGGAAGAGGAAAACAGTGGCTGCATGGTGGTTAGTGGTTAGCAATAAAATAATTCAAGATACACATAATCCGAATAAATATTTGAGCAGTAAGCATGAAGGGAAACTAGTATCCCTATGTCCATACATAATACAGTCCTGGATGGAGAGGAAGGTAAAGAGTAAAAGTAGGTACCTAAGTAGCTCTCCTACAGGAGAGGCAGGCAGTTCCCTCGTACACAGTATTTATAGCTTGATAGTTCATTGGCATTTATTTTACAAGAGATGGTCTCACGGATAAGTTAATTGGTTTTGTGGATACTTAAATTATTACAATCTAGAGAGACAGAGAGTGAGATAGAGAGAGAGAGAAAGAGAGAGAGAGAAAGAGAGATACAGAGTAGAGAAGTACCTAAGTAGTTGTGCACTATTCGGAGTTTGGAGGGAATTCATCAAACTGGGATTTAAAGCCCGTAATGAAATGGTGAGTAGGAGATAAAGTCTATGACCATCTATTTTCCTAATGTAATTCCAACATACTTAAAATGCTGCTAAAATATGTAGATTGTAAAGTTTTAATGAATGCTTTTGGTTTACCTTGAGAACTAATGACACGAGCTCGAGCCAAATCGCATTTATTTCCCACCAAGATGACTGCTTTCTCTTGTGTAATGCCTTCTTGCCACAAGTAGCGGAGGATATCATTGGCCGTCTGGAAATAGTCAAACACAAATACACAATGGTTCACTTTCTACTTTCTACTTTGGTGACACACAATATAAAGTAAGTACGTACAACAATAACTACAACAACAACAACAACAAGAATACCACTTCACTCTGTTTTTAACTACTAAATGGTCCGGCACCTCAAAACTTTACACTTGACACAATCGATTTTAATCAATAGGAATACAGGGGCAGACCTTCGGACATATGTATGTAAATGTGCATTTGTGAATTTCCAGAGTTTATTTCAAATCTTCCTTCAATCTACACAAAGTCATGAATCTAAATTTAGGAGATTGCGAAAGTTTCTCTCCAGTGACATTTAGTTTCAACCCCTGTACAAACTGAAGCATCTAGTATTATACCAAACAGTAATGCAGTTCAAGCTACTACTATTTTTTTTATCATTAGTAGTTTATTCACCTCAAGGTAAATATTGTTAGGAATTCCTATGACCATCTGCTCACTGACAGACGGTCGGTAATCGTTCTAAAATCATTCTGTTAATCTGTTCTAGTCACTGTCAGTCATACAGAATATTTCAGTGTTTGAAAAGTTGTTCTGACTATTTGCTAATTTCACGGATTTTCTCTTTTTGGGGGCTGTACTCTTGTGTAAAAGACGTAATTTACTGCCGTATGCTCAGCTGCAAGGTAATCCGTGACTGTTCATAGTTCCAGTGCATGATTGTTCTTCAAAGCAAAGTTTGTTAGCCTCCACTAATACATACATGCTGGCACTGGACAAGGTGGTTTAAGGTATGAAATACTTGTATGGGTAATGAGCCTATAATTAAAAGTTAAAATACCACCTACTATGTACAATCAGTGAGAAAACCACTACTGGATTTCCTATCGCGCTTTAGCATCTATTCCATAGCTTCACTAATTTGCACACACATGTGCCCTCATCATGAATAATCTTAATGTAACAATTGTAATCCAGACGTATTTACCAAATGAGCTCATTGCTCTGAATTAGATTGAAATGATTAACGGAAAGGCGAGAACATTATTCTCGTTTGTACTTCGTAATGCTATTATAAGCCCTCGTTTTGCCTAAGCCTCTGTTACTGCTGTAAACTGTAACTGGAAACCTACGATACATATTTACATATGTATTTAGTATTTAATAATGAATTATTATCATGTTCTATGCGTTCTAGATATTTTACTTGTCAAAGACTTACACATGTGCCTAGTTAATTTCGTCTTTCGTCCATTGATACAGTAGCTGCCTACAAATGCTTAGAAAGTGTTAAGGCTGAACGAATTTGAAAGGATGTGTTACTGCTAAGTGCCACTTGTAGGCAAGCTCTTTTAGAATGACCTAGGCAAGCCCCCTCTAAGTGGACAGTTTACACTCGTTTACTGGAGAAAAAACGTTTTTAAGATTTTAGATTAAATATTTAAGATAAATTAGGGCGGTCTTTCTTGTTGGTTCCAAGTTCCAATTGACTCGGATAAACAAACTCGCCAGGAAAGACTGCACTTTCAGTAAGTAGTAGTGACACATATAACAAAAAGAAAATGATTGCAAAAAACGTTGCTGCAATCGATGGAAAATTCAAATTCAAGTGAGGACTAAGCACTAAATCAATACTTGTGCTCTGATTCCGATAAAAAGTTGTTGATCGAGTTTTTTTTGCTAAGAGTTAAGACTGACAGTTTTAGAATGAAGCTTTGTATTCATCCATAGATCCATATAATAATTTTTTGTACTGACCGGTGCCCAGCAGTTTGGTAACACTTGCCAGTTAAAAAGCATTGTGTTCCGGTTCCGGTTTTTTAAAAATCCTGTAGCACTACAGCAAGCTATGTATATCTAGGTATCTACAATAATTGCACTCTTGGAACTCGTAGAGAACTGTAGACATACATTTGTACAGACAAAGGAATGGAATAGAAATCTTACCCGAAATGAGAGTCTATCAGTCACGGAGTAGACGACCACGCAAGCATGTGGAGCGTAGGTAGACACACAGTTTTCAACCTATAAAAAAAACACCCACAATCACGCTGATGAGAGGTCCTTAGAAAAAAGAAGTTTACTTTCCTTCCGCGAGCACAGATAAGGTAATTTCCACAAAAATAACTTATTATAGCTTCGGGTAAAGTCAATGGCCTTAGTGTTAAAAGAAAAGCACCCAAAAAAAACATAACCCTGATCTATGTGTATACATATATAGGTACGAAAGCGGATACAATAGAATTCGGTATACTTGAAACGGAAGAAATAGTGCCATCATAAAGAATATTTTGTCATATTTATCACTCTATCATTCTCACCACAAACACACTCAAACACACACACACACACACATGAACTCACTCAAGCTCTCCCACTACTGCTAACGTCCAAAATCTCAGCTCACATAAATCATTGCCTACGAGCGGGTAATGCTGAATTTTTTTCATATTCAACAGGACATTCACCCGCCGCTGCTTCAATGCTTACCCACTTTACAAGTCCCTCTATATTCAATCAATGATCCATTGATCACTCGTCCAGACAGATAAACACACACAGAACACAGAAATGAGAAATACAAGTAAATGGCTGCAGACAAATGTGCATGAACATCCTCTCAAACGTTACAAACAAACTACGTACACGGCAAATATCAATGTCAAATGTATGTAGTTCCCCTCTTCGATCCATCACACCTGAAATTAACCTTTGAAATCTCTGCTATTGTGGTTAAAATTAATGGAACAACAAACAAGTGACTGGAAATTGTAAATCCCTATACATGCATCCCACGTAAACTAAAGAACACAATAGCCGCATAAGTTGACGTCTGTAGTGCTAGAGTGATTAACCTAGGACATGACACAGACAACAGGAAGACGTTGAGGGAAGCTAATGGAAATAAATGGAGAAAGCTTGAAGGTTTCTTCTTCTTCTACTGTGGAAAAGGCTAAAGTGTGAGGGACGCCGGAAGAAGTTCTCATTTGCATTATATTATATTAGTTGAGAATTTTGAGTGATATGGTGAAAATATGTACGCAGGGGGTCATCGGCCCCCGACTTCCTCTTAAGCTTTCACAGCTCACACAAGAAAGAACCCGCACCAACGTCAACTTTCCTCCCATATGTAAATAGATATGTCATAAAAAAACAAATAGACGCCAGGCGTAACGGATGAGGATTTTAGTGACTGATAGACACTATTGATTTCATCCTTCATGAACAGTCTCAATGTCCGCGTCCCGAGTCTACTGCTCTTTTTTCAATAAAATCTATTGAGGCTGCGAAACGGAAACTATGGGCCCCTGTTTCCCTGTTTGTATGTATACCTACATACGTGAGCATGATTGAAAGACGCTGACGTTTTGTGGTGCGGCTTTGCGGCGTGTCTACGATATTTCCCTGACACAAAGGAGTCAAAATAATGCACTAATCGTAAGTAAGCCATTTCATGACCGGAAATATAACATATGAGAAACTTTTCCAATCATTTTAGTACAGGATTACAAGTGATAAACGCTGGCTGCTTTAGGCCAAGTAGACACTATAATGCTTTCCTTCCGTCTCCGTCTCTCTACTGCATCTGGTATTTATATTACATATTTTTAAGTTGGTTACACGCTTTTAGGGGCTTACAACCAGGGGAGTTACCACAGGCTAGACTATCAGTAGACCACACGAGTGGGTTTACAGTATCGTGGGTGAGTGCATTATAATACATACATATATATTTGCTGGCTGGACTGACTGACTAGCCGTATCAGTACTATATTAGTATTACAGTATTTAGCAGAGTGTTGCGGGCAGACGCTGCAGTGCACTACTGACAGCACATACATAAAAGTAAACACTGAGTACGTTGAACGTGTAAAGAATTTTTCTTAGCTCTTAAGCACATGAAACGCATTTTCTCTCATTTTATTTTTATTCCTGAGAAAATGTGGGTAAGACGATTATTTGCAATTTAAGGGGACGTCAATCAGAGGTGGTGTTACACGGCGTTGGAGTTGGGGACTATTCCTCGGTTACCCAAGTATTTTCTGGGTCTGAGAGTCCATAAATCTAGAAAGCGGACACTTTTACGTATGTACCTACAAGCAGTAACTATGAACATATGTATGTATGTATAGTCGACAGTAGAACTGAAAACCACATTTTGTGTCGAGTATGATCTCACACGTCATTTCTTCTACCTTAATCATGTAGGATTATGAAAGTAGTTTTCCAGTTGTCGCCATCCTTCCTGGAGAAGCTCATGGCTCACAGCAGAACAAAGTTCACTAGTTTATCATTATGAAAAATTACATTTCCTCTCTCTTTGTATACACTGCTATATACTGCAGAGGACCCCACACACACACACACACACACAGTACGCATCACAGTTGATTAACTCCCCTACAGCGTAAAATATGTGTCTAACTACCTACCTACCTACTCTTATCCCTCCACAAAATACAAATGCTGTCCTGTCACCTCTTAACACCTGCACAAAGTAAGGTGAATCTACCCGTAGCAACGCTTCCCCACATCCCCCCCCCTCCGCTTTTTTTGTTGATACAACGCCCTTTATTCTAAGTTTCTAAGAATAGGTACTTGCAACAAAGGTTTTCTTAAGGAGTATGCATATGACGCGGTACACTATCCCCTCACAGACCCAAAGAAACTGAGACGATGGGTCCAATGTCTATGTAATGCGCCAAAGAAAGTGATAATAGAAAAAGATAAGACTAATGAATTCGCATAGGGCCCAAGATTTATTATGCGTTGAAAGGTTAAATTCGCTAGAGGATAAAGATCACATATAGAATTCTCACAAAATAATAACAAAGTACGAAGGAAGGTGTGCAAGGCGTCTCGTGGAAGTGCCACATGGCATCTTTAGTGAGAGACACATTTGTGAATGTAGGTATGTATGTACGGCTCACTTGTGTCTATCTATCTATATACGCCAGCCTCAAGGACCCTTGGGATGATTTTATTTTGTAATTTAAATGCAAAACATTCAACCAAATATGAATATCATTTTATCATTCCCTCCTTTTTTTGTTTGTAATTGTCATAATCGCTAGATAGAATCTAAATAGAACATAAAATGCATGATGGAATTGTCTTATTCACAACTTTGCTGTACTTGAGATAAATTCAAGAGCAAAAGAAGTTTCATAGAACGGCCATAGAGAGAGAGAGAGCTCCTATCTTGTTATTTTAATACGCTTACGTTGATTTTCTGAGTGGTTTTCTCCTACTTTACGTGGCAAGTAACTTATTATTTCCATAGTAAATGTAAAATTCAAAGAGAGAGATAAAACAAGGGACTTGAAACCTACAACTTCATGTTGAGCGTCTTTATTGTACCACTACATTATTTGCAAGTTGCTCTCAAGAACGTTGACATTGGTCTTATGTGTATGTACTTCCACATGGACACATTTCTGCCAGGTCTAAGCATCATTCACGAGCAAAAAGTAGAACTAAATGTTGTAAAAAGGTCCACGTGTAACTGTATAATGATAATACGTGAACTAGATATACATAGGTACATATATACATAGCATAGGAATAACTGTTTTAAGTCCCTTGTAAAATTTAACCCCTTACGTAGGCAGCCAGGCTTTAAAACTGAAATGATTATAATGAGCTCAATTCAATATTATACAACCAATACTGCTACAACTTACAATGGACAAAGTATTTAGTTACTATGCACACATTTGAACCTGCTTACGGAGGACGTTACTGAATCGCTGAATGTTTTTGTATTCATTTTTTCAAAGAAGTAGGTCCATAGATACTTTTCAATTCGTGAACAGTAAATACTTGCATACGTAGTTTGATGGGAAAACTCATTTCTAAGACAAACAATTAATTCCATGTGAAATAGAGTTGATGGAAGTCTTTTTATGATTCTTGCTTTCTTTCTGAGCGTATCGTTCTTTGTCGAGCTTACTTCCCCAGTAAGTCTTAAAGAGATTTTTCTTCTTCTTTCTGGGAAACCCTATGTTATGATATGATCCATAGATACGAGTTTGTTAATACCTTCTCTGTGCAACTCTGCGCTCTGTCCTGCTCGCTTTGGCTCAGTTCAGTGAGTTCAGAGCTCTCTTTTCAGTGAAAATTATGAAAATAAGAAAATATGATTTCTAGTGTAAAATGAGTACAAAGAAAAGATGTATCATAATGATGCAGGAAAGTGTACTGTACACAAAAACCGGCTCAGTGGCTCGGCTCCGTAGATTACAGATTATGAAAGCATGACGCTGGCACTCCATTCTTCATTGCGTAGGTCCTAACCTAACGACCTGCCATTATTTTAATTTCTGCATTATACATTTTTGAATTAAATGTCCATACTATGTTCGTCGAGTACTTTACTTGGAGGGAGAACGCGTTCCCTGCATGGTAGAATAATGCATAGTACATACATAGCTAACACTAAAAGACAGAAATACTTCAAGACAGCGCGCAGCGCTAGGAGGGGGTCAATTTAATTTCGTTGTAGGCATACTGGTCTCGCACGGCATTCAGCTAGAAACTGACTAGTGAGAAAATGATCCAAGCACATAATAAATCTATCGGCACACGCAATATTTGCATAGTAAAAATCTGTATTCCAAGTGCTTTTTGGAATAGTTGGTAAAACCAAACTGAACAACAAATCACACACATCTTCCTTGTTCTAAAAAAAATTGTTCCGTAGTTTGTCAGTACATTACAAAATAAAAACACGAAACTAAACACAAAAATACTGAAAAAGAATGTTCCGTGAGCTCAATCGATTTGTAAATGTCAAGCTATGAACAAAAAAACGCACGTTCCTCTCACACACTCATATCCATTACCTACATTTCCACTAGCGTACTCAACAACTCAACTTTTGGTCTTCTTTGACGCATCTTACTGAAACACCACATTTCTAAAGTTCTTTTCACAATTCGTATAATATGGCTGTCAAAAAATAATATCACAAACTTAAAAGCAATTTCACTTCGACTACAAATCCAATGTTCATGGAGAAAGTGAAGCTGAAACATAATAGAGCTAGGTACAAGGCTAAGACTAACATGCCTGATGTTAAGTACCTACTAACTAAAGGTAGAAATTTCAAGTTTGTGGCTCTTGTTTGCGGCAACCGGAAGTCTAATATTTAAAAGGCATTTTGGGGAAAAGTAAGGCAATTAAAACACTCTGAAACGGAGGAGTTCACAACTAACAATAATAATGTATTCACTGAATAAATACTGAGCTCTGGTGAGAAGGCCCTGCTTTGAAATCCATTAAATTTTTATCACACTGCACTGCTGAGACACCGCCAGGTAATAAATTCTGTAGGATTACGAAAGTGCAGTAATATAAAGCTGCTGCCGATGTGCATTTTCACACAACAACTTTCTCTAATGCGTCTCAGCTGTAATACTAGGAATAGCTGGAAAATATAAATACATACATACAGTAGGTATCTCGTAACCACAATAAAACATCTTATCTCAATTTCACCTCTACGTAATTGCACACTATATAGGTTCTACACTGTAGGGTCTATAGAGAATCGACAAGCACATTACTGATACGGTATCCACCAGTCAAAACGACGAAAGTCAAAACGAAGAAATCCCTATTTTTTGTCCTATACTGATACACTCACTCACTCACTCACTCACTCCTCACTTATTACAGTCACTATTACAGCTGTTCAGGATGTAATAGTATCCCTCAGCTATCGACTCTACTTACATACAAAATAGGTGGCAAAAGTATCTATTGATTTGCTACTGATAAGACTATAAGCACATGTATAAAAGGTACAAGATTTATTGGTATGCTGTATACCTATACCTTCTTCTGACTGATGATGATCCTCAACTGCTCTAGTACTCACCCGTGGTAAATCCGAAAGAGTTTTACATAGTTACGACCATTGACTATACATTCTCTGCGAGCACAGTAGAGCGTATGTATATGTATAGGCAGACTCTCTCTGCAAGCTGCGATGGCCATCGACGACAGATTTAACGTCGACTTCACATTGCAGTAGCAAAAGATTTACAAAATTACGAAAGTTGCTTTCGTTTTTGTTTTTGTACAGGTCAGTCTACACTACACACTACTATAAGGATTGGAACTACTCGCTCAACTTGAATTTGCATTGCAAGTCGAACCAGTAATTCCAGCGCGTCGATGTAATTACATAAATACATTTTTTTTGGTCATTTCCATTTCATCGACGATTGTTCGTGGATCAATAATAATAATTATTATAATAATGTCATACAAGGATGTAATGACAAAGAAAGAAATAGTTAATCTATATGATTTGAAGAGCAAAAAAGGAATGTATGTACTTACATAGGGGTAGACACTAATGAAGCAATGTGTCGGTAATATGACACTTACCGACATTTCAGCGCTCGGATGATCAATAAACACCAGCTCCGACTCTTTCTCATCCAAGAGCACTGACACTGTCCTCTCGCCAAATTCATCATCTATTAGAAAAAGGAGAACCAAATAATTACATATTATTACCTTCCTCACAACGGCGGCACTGCACTGACAGTGGTCCTTGTAGGTTAATTATTCTGTAATCATTACAATCATAGTAACTGTTATCTCAAACTATTTTCCCAATGTAGGTACATACTGTACAGAAACCTACAATTACTACTACAACTGTTACGGATTACAGACTACAATAATTGTTAATACACAAAATGTGTACATGGCTGTTTAAGACGCAAAATGACGTGTATCCATAAAACCTCAAAAACGGCACATACCCTAATTCAGCAGTTTTCTTGGCATACTGATTAAATCACCTTTTTGGCTCTACATATGTAAAAACTAATTCTTGCACTTTTTAAAACATGCAAAGATTTGATTTGCACTTTTTTAATACAAAGAAAACCTCGATTCACACTTTTTCAAAACAAGCAAAACCTCGATTTACACTTTCTAAAAACAAGCAAAACCTGGATTTACGCTTTTTCAAAACAAGCAAAACCTGGATTTACACTTTTTCAAAACAAGCAAAACCTGGATTTACGCTTTTTCAAAACAAGCAAAACCACAATTTACACTTTTTCAAAACAAGCAAAACCTCGATTTACACTTTTTCAAAACAAGCAAAACCCTCATTTGACTTTTTTAAACCATGCAAAACTTTGATTTCAAAACATGATTAGCTCTCGTACTCATGCGTTGTAAAAATGGCGAAACTATGGGTCTTTTTCTGCTTTTATGGATACGCTTCATTTCACATATTAAGCAGCGATATTCCAACCTACACACATATTGAACTACAATCAATTTGCAACGTACATTAATTTCACACACAATACAATACATTGGCACTTGACAACACGTAATTTCGTTAAAGGTATAATCGTCCAGTAGGTACATAAGTGAGGTCAACGTATTTAATCAAACAGCAAACTACATACGTCATGCATTCGGAGGAAGTTCCCCCATTTAAAATGGGTATAATGTAAGAGTTTTCAAACGAATAAAGCTCATCGCTACACCAACTTGGAATTGTCGTTCAGGTATCTGCGACAAGCCAGATCATAAGAATGAACCCATAAGATCGTGTGTACGAGTGCAGTAGTGATGCGATGGAGTCAACTTATGGAGTAGGAGGGTATAGAGATAAGTGCCTAATTGGTAATAACCCTAAAAGCTTCATAAGTGATCATCTGATACATACTAGGCTCTGACGAGGGACCCAGAACTTTACAATGTTATTTATTTGCTACGACACACAACCCAGGACCCGCATTATACATCCTACGTATAAAGTTATTCCTGAACCTTTCTTCTTTCTCCTCCTTGCAACTTTTATGGTGCGGCTGATCATACATGCATACATAGATACACAGGTCTAAAGACTAAGACGGAAGTAGAGCTTACTAGTTAGTCCAATGGCTAAAGTGTTCAAGAACCTTAAAAGTTTTCCAATATCGACTTTGCCACTAACAACCTGAATAATCTACAATAATATTAGTTTAATCTTTGGTTACGAGCAAAGTTGCTGCGGAAGTCAGTAGTTACTTGCCGTCTTCTCAATCTGGCGATCACTCTATGCATACGTATGTATACCGTATGCTTTTTTCCTGCCCAACCTAACACTGTTTGCGTTAGCATAGGCGATCCATCAACTCACTGTACGACCCTAACTAATTCCTTATACACGAACAAGCTCCATTGCATTATCCCTTAAGCTGTAAAGTACACTATAAAGCCATACTTGTAGTTTTGCATCGCACCTCATCCCATCACCCGTCGACCTATGACAAAAAAGCAAACAGCTCAAAACAAAATGTTCGTCAATACAAGTGCATTCAAATAAATTCGTCAACAATATTGATTGAGTTTTAGTGACAAAAGTTCTACACACTCATTCTAATAAATGGAACTGTCTCACACGAGTGCAAAGTTGACAGTAGCATCATACACTAACATGAGTAGCACTCCAGGAATCATCACTTGGAAAGTACCTAAATTAAATGATTGTAATTTTTTTTATGATGCCAACTTTAAAAAATATCCAATGAACCCAGAGTATCACACGTGCGGAGCTCAATATCAGGTGGCACTTGTTAAAATTTGTGTGGAAATGTGGGAATTTTGTGAAGAAAAAAAAATGATATCTTGACAATTGTAAGAAGGATAAATATGCAGCCGGGATTGACGGTTACGTGTGGCCGTTGGCACTAATAGCAAAAATTACACAGTTGACTGTTCACTTCACAGACTCTACCTATACATATACCTACATGGCTTCCCCTACTTTCTCACTGTCAGATTGTCATTTTGCGAGCCACTCCAAGCCGTCAACTTTTGACAAATGAGTTGCTCCGGCAGCACTCCATCAGTGTTTGTGACATTATACGATGCTTTAGCTGCAGCCAAAGAGAACCATAATCAGGTCCTATTGTAGTGCGAGCTATGAGGTTCTCATTTCTTTCACAGTGACTGTAAGAGCCCGAGTTATCTATCCCGACTGCCACGTACTATAGCATTCCACTCGACGTCTCCCTCCTTTTTTTTGTCTGTGTGTGTGTCTTTCAACTGACCTACTTCATCAATACTATTTGGTATTCATGCATAAAAGCCCAAGACTCAACACTCACATGATTGGACTATGTAACCTCCTCGCAAAAAATTGGAATGCTCATAGCTTTCTTAAGTACCTACTCCTTAGTATCTTCTGTAATATAATATGAGCATTAGTACGAAACAGTTGCATACTCTGGCAGAGGCAGGGACGATTTAACAGCCCAGCACAATGGCAAGGTATCCAGGACGTTTCCCCTGAGAACCCCATACAGATGCGAAGATAGTCTAGAATTTGAAGAAAGTCGGAAATCGTGGAATCAAGTGTGTAGGCTGTAACTGTACGGAGGTAGGGGCGTGCATTTTATTTGTAAAGTCATAGTTATAGTAATAGCCTTGGTTGAGATGGAGGAAGTTGTTGAGCGTAGGTATGTTCTTATGTCGTTGGGACCAACTACGCTGTATCCTCACCTCAACTTCAAGTCATGAATGTCAATTCAAAGAAAATTTATTCCTTTTGCAAAAGGCCAAGTGAATAAAGAAATTGCTTCGATTTATCAACCTGTGATATTGAAAACATTAAAAAAGAATCCTTCCCATGAAAGTACAGGATATAAAAGACTCAGCGCAATTGAATGGAACACTCACATAAATTGTCTGAGTCATTCTGGCCAATTATTTACAGGCTGAAGAATTGCACTGTGATAATCAGCAATTGTACTGTACTGCACTCGAAACTGAAATGCTCCAATTCGCAAGTCTTTTTTTTTCTCCAATTCCCCTATCTATCGTTTTACAGTGTACCTATGTGGGATGCGATGCACTAAACGCTGTATCAATTGTAAAAATAGTTTGTATTTTAGTATTTTTGCTCTACTTTATGTTTGTGCATCCATCTAATTGCAAGTAATGTAGGTACTATTCAACTTTAAACCAATAAAGCTCAATGTTATCGTTGGATTTATAGGATTAACACGAAAGAGGTTACACCAATATTATATAGATAGCTACATATATTTTAAATAAATTGAAAGTACACATATGTAAATTATACGTTCTCAAAAGTTGGCTCCTTGGGGAGTCATAGCTAATGGCAAAACAATCAATTTAAAGTAATTTAAACATTAAAATGGGGTCGAAACATCAATTTTTGTACGTATGTACGTACAACCTAAGATTCCTTACACTGCATATTTTACTTTTTCCAGGTTAAGGACCGGAAGGAACGGTATATCCATATAAGCAATAACTACCTGTATGAAATGAAATAGCAAATTACATCTGACTGGTATTCAAATTAGAATTTGACTAGAAACATCGCATCGGTGCTCGTATCATTAATCATTTACAAGGAGCAAGTGCAACTGATTTGATCGGAATAATCTGTATGTTGCAGTGCAGTAGTGGTGTGCTGCGGTTACCCGTCCTGTCTCCTACTTACACTTCAAAATTCTCCCAAGTTGTAAGTTTATTAAAATTTCCTCAAAGAGGATCTCAATTTCTTAGTCTGGCCTAGCTATGATACATGGTTCTGGTTCTAGAGGAAGGATGAGATGAAAAATTAATATTTAATAACTACAAGGTTAGAAGGTAAACGATAAATAATATTTTCCGAACACAATACAAAAAAAAATAAGGAAAAATGAAAAAAAAAATGAATAGACACGTGATCGAGTGTACAAAAGAATGAATAGGACTTGAATTTGTATTCTTGGTATTTGCGCTTCTTGCTCTTATATCTGCTTTCAAATCTTGAGACGTAAACGAAGATGAGTGTAGTGTCTATAGGTAGACGGAAAGAAGGTAGGTATATATATATAGGTATGTATATACTGCATGTACTATAGCATAGAGAGTAGACAGAAGGCAGTAGACCTGTGCTCTACTTAGCATGAGACATGTCATGGACAATGGGAAACCGTCAGATTCAACGAGATACGTCTCAAGACTCCATTGCATTGCATCTCTTCTCTCTCTCTCTCTCTTTCCTTTCCTTTCAACTATGTACTCTGTATTGGTACTTTCCTCTGTTCAGTTTTTCAGTTTTTCATATCTTTTTTTTCCGCTTCTCTCCCCTTGGCCTAGCGTTTCCCTTCTTCTCCTTCATGCTCTGCCTCAGCTCAGCTCATTCCAGTGAGCTGTCGACATTTCTGTACTAATAATATACTCTCGGCTCCACAATAGCTTTCCCTCTATCTTCCTTCTTTCGTTTTCTTTTCTGCTTCGGCATCGGCATCGGCAACGGCATCGGCATTGGCATCGGCATCGACGTCGTCCTAGATCCCGATCCAGGATCTTGCTGAGAACTAAAATGTAATTCTTCAGCGGCTTTTGTACTCTACTTTTTCTTAAGTAATAACACGAGTAAGTCCTGTAAGCTACTGCAATGTACCTATTTATACTTTTTTTTTAAAAAAAATAGTACTACCTATATCTAACTAGTAAGGATGAACAAAATATCATCATACTTTTTACGTCTACGCCCTGGTTCGGGTAAGCCATGTAATACTTTATATTACATCCTCAGTACAACATGAATTTAGGATTCTGTGTGTAAGCCAAATAACTTATTGTTATACTCGAGCTACTGGCTTTTGTTGTGCGTGTCAACCTTGCGTAGGTGACACGTCCCTCTTAGCCTCCAATTCATGGGGTCTCTTTTGGCTCAAGCTATATAATTACACGCTATACAAGTTATCAAGGTCTAGCTACCTAAAAGCCCATCAGTACACATAAGAGCGTCGCTACAGAGTGCCAGCTAAACATGGATTTTATCTCCTGCAGAAGAAGA
Organism: Dicyrtoma fusca; assembly: GCA_034695205.1. Classification (NCBI taxonomy): domain Eukaryota; kingdom Metazoa; phylum Arthropoda; class Collembola; order Symphypleona; family Dicyrtomidae; genus Dicyrtoma; species Dicyrtoma fusca. The sequence continues at coordinate 48,201 of JAQFZC010000168.1, read as the reverse complement.
AGAAGAAGACAAGGAAACGGAAACTTGATAAGATTCACACATATAGGTATACGGGGCGAAAGAAGCGGAGTGGATCGGCACATCAACTTCATTTTCTTGTACTTGCTATCGGAGTCACTTTCCCCTTCTAATTCACTTTATTATCAAAAATGAGTAACGACACGTCACGTCCTCCCATCGAGATCACGTGGTGTCTCCCACTATGTCAATCATGGAAGACCGAAGAAGGGGATTCCGGACGGGTAAGTGAAACGATTATTATATAATGACACCTGGACGATTATCACATTTATGAATACCTACTTTAATTTACGTAGCTCTCGTCAAACCCCAAGATCTGCCTGTACTGGCTAGGATGCTGACAGGCTTAATAAAAATAAATCGAGTCTACAAACGGAAAGAAAGCGAAGAAAATGACACACAATAGTTGGCTAAGAGAGTTTATACCTACCTAGGTAGGTACATGTGTATTTGGGTGGGACTGGGACAGAACTGGGACTTGTAGTATCTAATTAGCATAACAATTTGCGAGTACGACCAATGAGCTAACTAGTCACCTTTTCAAAAATATATAGATTAATTAAGGTAGGAAATCAAGGCGCAACTTACACATAAACCAAGAGGAAATCGGCTTTCTTTGGTTAAAAATCTCTAAAATAGCGGTATAACTCAAAACTTTTTAATGAAGTTAAATTTTACGGGTTATTGCAATTAATTTATCAAGACTACTTGGCAGGCCATCAAAAAGGCGATACTGGTATAAACAAGTACATAGGTAAATGGAGAGCTGTAACCTGTTTTACCCTGAGTAAATAGTTTGCGAAAGTCAAAGAGTGAAACTTTAGTCTAGAAGGAAAGAACAAGTCAGAAAAGTCTCCTGATGTAAGGATCATTTACCAGAACCTTTAAAAAAAAAGTTTGCAAATACTTAAAACAACCCATTAAGGCAAGTATAAAGGGAGTGAATGTAATTTCCGGGGATTCATTTAATTTGCTTCTGTATCGATTATACATTATGTTGTTACTGCTATAGAAACTTCATCACGTGCACTCACCGTCAAAGATACGACGGCAAACCCAGTTACATGTCCAACTTACATTCGACTAAACTTATTATATGCTGCACTGACACTGTACACCTGGTACAGCTGCCGTCTCCCTTTCCTCAGACACACACATACAGTAAAGTTTCAGCCCTCAATATTCTATTTCAATTTCCCTACATTGAGCATTGTATTTTCCTGAATGTTGATGTTGATTTAGCTCACGAAATGCAATAGTTTCTCTGGAGGTTGAAGGTAATTTTCTTTCCATTTATAACCCACTTAACCCCACTTTGCAAATAAATTATGACTGTTTTTCAACTTTCGACAATTATTCCCAATAAAACGATACATTCATTTATTTAATGTTCCTTTTAATTTACCAACAAGATTATTATACTACACTCCGATTGCCAAGCACAGCATTTCCACTGGAATTTATTACCGACCCAGTTTTACTACCAACAACAGCAGTCCCAGGCTCGTGTCTCACCTTCTCTCCCATTTAAATGCGAGCGGTCTCCACCTGTTGTACGAATTCCTCTATTTTCCTGAATGTATTCTATTCCACGAGGCAACGTGCCTCAGGACACAGAGAAAAACAAGGGAGGAAAACTAACTAGTAACCAACATCCCTGACTGCCTCCAATTGAGCATAAAAATCAATGAGCGAAACATTGGAAAGGAAAAAAATTGGATTTAGAACAAAAATGTTTGAGAACTACTTTGAAAAAAGGATGTAAAAATTCCCATCCTGTTTAAAGGGTGAGGCATTATGTGTATTTGTATGTATTTTAAGAGTAATGCAATAAATGTAAATTCTTGATATATTGCCATGAATGAATAGACAGTGAATTGCAATTTTCGGAGACGAGATGAACGTAGGCGGGAGATGAGATTTGTTGCGGAGAAAATAAGAGAAAGGGAGAGAGAGAGAGAGAAAGAGAGAGACGAAGAGAGGTGAGCAGCATGTGGTAATACCGCGCATTATAATACTTATGGGATTCCCTAAGAGCGGGATTTGAAATACTCCGTTCTTCTCTTCCCCAGCCACATTACCACTTTCCCCATCCTATGACACACATACATAAATAAACAATTTCCCCCTGAACTTGATTACCGAAACGAATAAAGTAAGCCATAGAAATGAAAGGCAAAACTGACTCCTGGCTCAACTTGGATGGATAACTTATGAGAGACATAAGCCACGTGATACAATTTCCCTCCACCACAGAATCAGCTGAACAGGTAGGAAGTATTTATATCTCCCTCTAAGTCTATGGCTACCCGCAGACCCAGACATAGGAGCCACAAAGTGGGTAATGTTACATTGTGGCGTAAGTCCAGCCTTCCCTTATTATCATTTTGATGCACTAGGTTCCAACAATCAACTTTTGTACCCTTTTATGAAAAGTGCGAATACCCCCTTAACTTTTTTCAAACCAAGTAAAACCACTATTTGAGGTTCTTAAAAGTTGTAAAACTGGTAATTTCACGCTTGACGAAAAGTAAAGTTGTACTTTTTTCACTGTCTAAATCCATAGATAAACAGCTGATTGCTGGCACTTTGGTCAAAATTATATTAAGCAGACGCTGGACTTGCGACACAATGCTTTTAAGATGGGATTGGACTTACGCCACAATGTTTCTTCAATCACGGCATATATGTTTGTATAGGTATATACAGTGTGTCAAGTGGTGCCTGTAACTCTCTATTCTCGATACTGCGTTGCCAATGGGAAAAGAAGTGGATATCTGAGGCAGAGGGTTCGCTCAGCTCTCTTACCGCAAAACAAATGCCTTCATTTTTGCGTGAATTTATGTTACAATAAGAGAAAAGTCGAGAGTCAACGTGGAATCTTATGACTGTTTTCCCAGGTTACCAGGTACAGTACCTGGGTAGGTTCTAAACTACAGATATATGGGTAGGTAGCAACCACTATAGTCTCCCCGCAAGACATGAGAGCTTAAGTATTTATGTTGTGAAATCTCTGGAAATGGTACGCATTAATGCAGCCTCGAAATGCAGAATGGCAGAGACAAGATCGTTAGTATATAATCGGCCGGGTATATCTTACAGGTGGGCGGATCTGAATGAATGCATATCAAAAGAGAGTATACTGTAACAAGTGCCTAGCCATGACTACAAAGTGAACCTTCCATTTCAATCGAGTCCGTCCATGCACCACTGACAGAGGTTTACTCTTCGTTAGTTACTTAAAGTAAGAGTGAAAGTACACACTCACAGCCAGAGCAGGGAAGTCAGTACGTACACCTCCATACCTAACTACGAACCAGAACCAAAACCACAACCAGGTAAGATTCACTTTTCTCCCTCTCCCCTCCCTCTTCCTCGAAAAGCCGACGGTGCATAAAAGATGAGATTTGGTTGTGAACAGTGCAGATAACCTTGAGAGATACTAAAACCTTCTGGGAAGCTTATGGCTTCTCTCTTTGGAACAACATCAACTCACATCATGAAAAGTTTGAGCTACCTTTCCACTTCCAAACCAAAACCAACCAGCCTGCCTCTCTCTATACTCTGTATCTCTGTTTCCATTCTCCTCCCGAGTCGTTTACGTGAGTCCGGGAACATTTTAAGGGAAACAGTCGCTGCACGCTAGACAAGACAGTAGACAGGGAGTGGAAGCCCTCTCTCCCGACACAGACATGTACGCAGCTGTTGTAGTAGTCCACATGTATTTTAAACATCTTAAACGGATAGAAACATTGAATAGAGGTAGCGAACCAGTATAATTCGGTCTGCCAATGCAGTATGCACCTATACGGAGAACTGGTGGGGATGCTCGCCCTGCTTCTGCCGAGAATGTTAGTACCTACATAGACGCAAGCATACTCGAAGAAGTCACGGTTATGATCATCTTTCTAAAAACTCTACAGAAGGATTTGGAGACCACTGTCCTATTCCCTTGGAAACCGCCAAACCAAACCAAACAAATGCAGTGGAAGTGGAGCGTAGGAAATAGTATGAATAAAGAATAAAGGGGAAGACGGTTATTTTCTTCTCAACGACAATCGACAATGACCTGTACTGCACATAAATCTGAGTGGTTTCTATTCTCTCGTCTCTGGGCTCTCTCTCTCTCTCTCACTTTCTCCTTTCCTTCATTCTGCCCCACTTCAAATCCATCTCAACTTAGATTGATTTTTGAAAAATAATTTCGACTCACAGGTTGCTTACTATCACGATGACTATGACGCTGATGATGAGGAGGGCTACAACTATACATGGGGCAAAATTCAGTACAAATCCATGTAAAAATATGTACAGTCTATTCTATACTTATAATAGCATCTCAAGCTCAATGCTCCAAACGGAACGATAACGGGTCTGCGTAATGGTAGTTTAAGTCAACTTCAACGACCAACTTCAGCTCTATCTCAAGTCGATTCCCCATTGAAATACTTTCTTTTACTTCGATATCCCCTATTCATGGAAGTATCAGCCATGCACTCTGCCTCATGACTTCTTTCCAGTCATCAACTTTTCCCTTATTTCCACAAGAGCCGGGGCTGTAGCTCTTTTTTAAAGGAAAACTACATGACAAATCCACGCAATCATAATTTTATGAACGTAGATGGTGAAACCAGAACGATGTCGAGAGGCTATAAAGATTATTGATGCTTTCCAGATGAGCTCGCTCTCCCATCAATTTATCAATTTATCCGTATTCACGAACAGAGTCCATACACTATTCATGGACTGCCATTTCCCATTTAACTGCATTATAGCCTCATCTTTAAAAATAGTTTTTTTTCTTATTCCCCATATTCCTTTTATTTCCTCTCCTATCCTCGTGGCATTATAGTACTTGGACCTAAGTGAGCTGGCGATAAGGAGGTTTTGAAGGCACGGGTACAGACACAGACTGGATGCTGGTAAGGTTTAGCGCTCAAGTTGGAGTTGGAGTTGGCGTTGTGGGAAGGAAGGCCGAAATATTTCCTGTCACACACTTCACAGACGACCGCAGTCATACACTTTGAGACCCGACGAGGCTCGACTGCGGGCTTCTCCTTGCTGGGTGTGCATGCTGTGTGCCGTACTGTGATGCAACAGGTGGGCGGAACACATTCCGATTTCCTTCCACCTTCCACATCAAGACTCCACATGCTTTTTAAAGTCATTCAATTGAATAATACTTTCTTTTATTACTTTCTCTGCTCGGGAGTTTATTAACTTTCTAATATTACATTTTGCAAATGAAATGAGCAGAGCTCAATAATTTCAGCCAAGGCTCCAAATTTTTAACTCTAAAATAATTAAAACAGTTACCTATTAGAAAACGTTGTAATAAAGCAAATTGCTTAATTGTTTACATGAGTTTGACTTTGAGTTAACTTTATTAAAGTCTCATTCCATTCAGTATTTAAAAATACTACTCTCCAATAACGGACATGTACATATACATATCGTTAATAAGGTTGAAGGTACAATACAGCCGGTTTCCATGTTTTCTTAAAAACAAAGTCCCCATTTGTTCGATTTGCTCAGTTATAAAGATAGACGAACGTTTTAAACCTTTTAAGAAATTTGTAAAACAACGTTTTGCACCTTTTGCAAAATGTATAAAACTGCGTTTTTGACTTTTGAAAAATTTGTAAATTGACATTTACTATGCCTTTCTGGCAAATATTACAACTAAAAAGATGTATTTGTGTAAAATATGTCAGCTGCTGTTCGAACTCTTTTAAAACAGAACAAAAGCATGGATAATATTTTTTTTAAATTCAAAACACAACTTTACACATTTTGTAAAAGGTAAATTCCTTAAGTTACATATTATTTTAAAAGGTACAAAATTGGCGAAATGCCAATTTAGTGTGCAAACTGTAGTATGGCACAACTTGAAAATAGCTGCAAAACTAGTTTTTACACTGAAAAGGAGCACATGTTTCAAGTTTGAAAAAATGTTCAAAAAACACGTTTTTTGATGCTACTTTGAATTGCTGTCGCACTGCGCGAATTAGCGTTATATCGAGAAAATGGAAACCGGCCATTTTGACCTGCTAATTTGCTTTTCATAAAATTTGGAGGCCGGCCATTTTGCAACTCAGTAACGGTATGTTTTTTATCATTAAAATAAAAATACTCACGACTTCCCATTACCATATGTTTCTAATACGTTAAGTATGACCGTATTTAAGACGACTGTGCTTTCGACAACTCTAGTTTTAGAATACTCTGCAGTATCCTGATATAATGGGAGTGATTTCTTTTCTCGATAGCACATCGCGTTTCCCGACTCTGTTAGCTCATTTCATGCTTGGAAGTAGCTTTCTGAAAAAGTGACAATAATAAGAGGTATTACAATTGCTATTAGTACTATGGCGGGATAGCGCGTTCAAATGATTACCTACTTTCTTGTTTGAGCGGAAACGGAGAGAAAAGTGTTAAAAGTTTCCACGGCAAGACTAAAAGTTTGTGTGTGCATACTGCATAGTAGGTGTCGAGACGGCCGAAAAAAACGAAATTTGTTGAAAGTTGAAACCTAGATAAAAATGGATCTATAGACCAAACATTTACTATCACTAAAGTTAAAGATAGGTGGTCCAGGACCCGTCCAGAACATAAAACTAACTTTTTCTAATAAATTTTCAACGGTGGCGGCGGCCCCTCCACTCCCGCAGTAACTGAAGGAAACCGAAAAGGAAAAGTTGTGTAGTATTTCCTCCGAGAAAACAAAACGAGAGGAAATGCACGAAAAATAAGTTTAACTTTACGCACACAGCTTTTCTCACGATCAGCCGGAGTTGGCTGGCGGCGAGAGAGAGTGGTAGGAAGTGAGTAGGCTGGACAAAAGAAATGACCTTTACGACGAAACCAAACCAAGCCAACCACTTCGACTAGTTTTAAAACGAATGGAAAACTTTCCCATAAATCCTTCAGAAACTTCCCTTTTGTGGGGGTGACACCGATTCTAAGCATCTTGCTCTTCCCAAATAATAACAGTAATAATCATAAAAGAGTTGAAACTCTTTCAACCTTGTCATTTACTAAACCAATATTTTTGTTATTCTGACATTTATTTTATATAATTGGGTTTTCAGTCACGTAAGTAGGTCTCCCAGTATTATAGCCGGCATAATATGTACGTACAAGGACTGTATACCTGGTTGTACTGGGCTCGACAGTAGTTGTAGTTGTTATTATTGTTCCCCATGAAACAATTTTAAGCACTATAGAGCGCAAGCTTGGAGTGTTCGCCGCACTTTGTACAGTGGTCTTTAGACCCCCTTTTAGAAGTCACTACAGCAAGGCTCCACTGTTGCATGTGTTGTATATCCCTCGTCTGCACAGTTTCTACTAATAATGAATAATAATGAGATGATATGATACGATCAATGAAGACACGACACCCTGAACTTTGATTTATGGAATACAGATCTCTGTTATTCGGAAAGTCTCAGTTTGTGCCATGCCTATGTCAGTCTACTTTTCCTGGCTGGAGGTAAATAAATTATTAGACGGATGGCTTGAAAGCCCTTGGTTTTGTAGGGAACCACTTGATTTTGGTTTTGGCTTTGAATCCTCATTCTCAAAGACCGAGTTTCAATGAAAACTTGTCAGTCATTTGCTTTGAACCCACTCATACAACCCGATACGACACGATACAATACGGCATGATGCTATAAGGATGGGACTTTCTCGATAAACGTGCTACTTTCAACGGTTGTGAAGACATGACGGCTAACTTCATGTCATCAACGGATTAATACGAATGAGCTAAGGTAGACAAGTACTGATAATCCACTCCTCACTAGTCGGCTCAATCTTTATGTTTTTATCCAGTACAAGAATTGGTATCTGAACTAAGACAAACTGCAGTCCTTCTGTCTCTTCCGCTTCACAAATAGTATCAGTACATTTCTTACTTCCCGTTTGATTTGTGGGTCACCAAGTGGGGGCAAGGTACAGATACTCCAGTGTAGCGTGACATACACTCACTCTAAAATGATTAACTGTGTCATGTTCTAATGAAAGAAATGATCTACGAGCTTTACAGCTCAGAATCGAGCACCGATAAATCAAGCTACAGTTTTTGGAATTGAACCCACTCATAATGGTAATAAATCCTTATCAGGTCTGTGTATTTGAAACAAGGAGTCTTTCCCCCATGAAATAAGTACATATGAACAAGTCTCGAATTGAATGCCTATCTATTTTCTATCTTCAGTATTCTAAGAATCATCGTAAGATTTCCTTTCCTTTCACTTTCTCTTTTTCTCAGTGGTATTCATTGATGCAGTAGACGGGGACAGAACTCGAGAGAAACTGGGAAAATCGACGCATCTACACAAGACGCATCAAAGCGTGCCCAAACGTGTCATACACCCACCAAGTCTAGATAGCACAAAGTGAACAAGATTTCCTTGTAATATCCTTGTGAAATGTTCTTTGAGAGCTCGTTCTTATTATCATAGATCTGATCCTGCAATACACACCTAGCTACATCGTACTCGGGTACCTTACATAAAGTAACCGGGTATTCTTGGAAATAAAAGGAAGTAAACGAGTGATGTTTGAATTGTACAAATAGACCTTGTTTGGACGAAACGCGGAACAAAAAAGAATCTTTAAAAAGTATATTGGTTTGTCTTTTCCCTATAATATTCCGTGCTCCTTTGTAAGCGAATAGCCTTTTCTAAGACTGCTACACAAGGAAGGAGACCAATCTTTAAATTGTGCTCACATAATCCTCATAGACAATATATACCCTTGTATGTATGTATATCTATAAATATTTTCCTGTCACCGAGTGTTTTTGACGATGTCTTACATACCTAGTCTCAGTGTTGTATTGTTCCCCCTTTGAGTTTTTATCTGCTTGTCAAAACCTGTCACACAAAACTATCAAAGATACAAAAAGTAGACGATCAGACAGACCAATTTACTGGAATTTTTTTCTAATACGAAATCCGTATACTTGCAGATAGTGCATCACACATGCCAGACAAGTGGGGTCGGGAGGTCATAGTTGTAAGAGCTGATAATTGATCCTAGCTTATACCTATTCCGGATATGAGAAAGAGAGAGAGAGAGAGACGGCTATGGAAATGAAAACGCTTATATTTTACATGCTACAAAATGCAATCGGAATATACATAATAGGCTTCAGGGTGCAAAAATAAGTTCCGCCTTGAATACTGTAGAATCATTTTCTTGATCCCTCGAAAACAAACTGTTTGCAGAGATACGGAATTCGGAAGCACTATCGTAAGCCTGAAGCTGGCTTGTACCACGATGCGATGCACTGAAACTGTATGCACAACTTACTGTTAGACTTACCTAACTCTGAGCCCTGTTTACACAACCTTCGTAAGAATCCAAACAACTGTCACGATAATGACCCTGCATTGTGTGAGCTGTTGTGCAAATCATCTTGAAACTAAAAATACAACGATGCGATGGGTATCAACACCCAGCTAATGTATTAGCCCATCAATGAACATTGAACTTTGGATCTAGCTTGTTTTGCTTGTTCCGCTGCATTCCATTGGAAATTGAAACGTCTGGATTTGTAAATAAAGATACCGACGCGGGTTTGTGATCGAAATCCAGAGAATTGGACCCTGACTTATCGGTAGTCTATGTTCATCAGATGTACTGATGTACACAACGAATTACATACTACTTTGTTTTCCTTCTCTTGAGATTATAGCTTATGTAGGTAGGTACGTGTTGCTTCATTGAATTTCCAACCCGAGCGACGCTGATAGCGATAGCTAATCAATCTATGTAAGTAGACAAAAATTATCCAGATGACAGCAGACGGGAATCTCACAATGCAAGGATAGTTTGTACATATTTACGGCATGACAAAAGCCGGAGTTTGATGGCGATCACGAAATGAGCATTTTGATAGTCGCTGTCACTCGACAACTGGCCATACATTGTGTGCTTCGCCTCTATTCTTCTTCACTGCTCTAGCTAGTAATTAAAAGCCAAGGATCTAATCTCAACGCTCTTCCGCTCCATCAGCTAATCAATACATTGATTTCATACCGGGTTTCTCTAACACATTCACACCCCTCTCTGACTCCGTCAACGATCTTCTCTCCGCATGTCAGCAATGCTCCTATGATTCTAGAGAGTAGTTGTAGGCGTACAAATATAAATTGTGTGAGCGTGCTTCCTGTGATCATGTCAACAATAAATCCTCATGTACCTACTTTCTAGTTAGTAAGAACCTATGCTATTTCTCTACTAAAGATAAGTTCCTTTTACCAAGGACAGAGCAGGGATGTCAAACTTCAGCATCAATATTTTACTGGAACTGCAGTAAACACGAGACAGGCTTGGATTGTTGGGAGTGAGTAGTTCAGGAAGCGTGCAATCCTTTCACTGGAATTATTGCCTCTGTGTAACTTGGAGACAAGAAGCGGAAACGGACGTAAAGGGAAGGCTGAAAGCCGTGGGTTTTTACTATCGAAATCAGAACTGTCAAAGAAAGTGACTGTCAGTCAGGGGTTTGTATTCTAGGAATGCTTTGTGCAGGTGTGCTTTGCTCTTGTTGTGGGTTGAAGTGTTGCATGGCTGTTGTCGGATAAAGCACTTTATAATTAATATGATTATTAGATCAATGGGAGTGAATCTTTAAATTATTCATACTCAAAGTTGTAACGTCCAATTGCTAGCAAATGGAGCAAGACACAAGAGAAAGGAAGAGAAAGAGAGAGTACGTAAGTATGTATAAATGTATTAATGATGAGAATGGATCAACAGGTTTTAGTGCTGAGCTAATAAACGGATTAGTTCAAGTCTACAGAGTCAGTGTGGCTTATTCAAAGACATGAATTTACGCACAAGGAGAACAAAACAGGTATTATTATGAATTAATAGAATCCTTTCACCGTCCATAACACAAACGACTCGAGTCGAGTCCAAGTCTACAGAGAAACCGAAGAGTTAGTCGAAGTTAAGAGTTTCTAGGGACAACGACAACTTACCCGTATTTTTAGTTTCAGTTTCAGCTCGTGGATATGTCACGTCAGACTCACAACGTGTGAAAGTGACAGAAAGACCTTGACCGTGATGAAAGAAACAGATAATACATTTATTTCCTTTTTTCCTATTGTCTCCACTCCACTCACTCACTCACACAAAGCATTTTCAGCCAGTAACCTGATACATAATTCTTCTGTATTTATTTCCTCCTGCTCCAGAGTCCATTAGTAGGTACCTACCTACTTCGTACGTATACACTCATCCGCAGAGCCCAACTAATTTCTCTAAATTTGTCCAAATAGCTATGGACGGGTACGCTACATTACGCAATTAATCTGGAAGATCACCTTCGCACTTTTTCGTTGCTGTTGTTCTACGATTATTTATGCAAGGGAACATGGAAAATCCCTTTGAAGGAATAAGTTCAAGGCTTTCTCTGCTCCAGTATATGTATCAATATTCCTTGCTCTGGTTTCTACGGATAACGTTTGAAGGGAAATCAATTTATTACCGTTGCGGGTTGCGGCTATAGGATCATTCCAAATACTCAATGGCGCCCTTTCCATCCTTAAACTCATGAATTCGAGAGTTTCCCAACTTGTTTTGTACCCCTATTAATAATGCATTGTATTGCACACCAAAAATTACTCCTTTTTCCCAATGCTAGCACACATCTCACATATATGAATTAACAAACATTTCAGCCTCAAGGAATATCCTAGTTTCTAAAGGAAGTACTGTACTGCTCTTCATAGTAAACGATGAATGAATGCAATTTTTATAGTGCGAGGGGCAAAAGGCGAAAGCAAAAAAAAAACACGAATGAATCACTGGGTGAGTGTACCTATGTGCATGGAGGAAAAAATGTATAATTTGTACTGCGTAATGTAGTATGAACGAGCACATAGAATATTTTCATGGTTAGACATTTCCTCGTTTCCTGTTCTACTAACCTATAATAACGGAATAAGATTTATGCTCTTGTGTGCACAAAAAACTAGAATGTTGTAAAAGGAGTGACGGCGAGTGAGGCCAAAGAGGAAAAGAGGAAAAACTTGGGGAAACGGAGAAAAATGGGCTGACGGGTGAGAATTGGTGGTTGGTGTGCGCGCTGGAGAGAACAACTCACTAGTCAGAGGGCATGCACACATAATACACTTATCGTTATTTGATAAAGTATCACAGTACTTACTGTTAGTATACCTATACGAACTACGTATTATATTTTCAAATTTCAACTTTGCAAAAGTACTACTAATTTAGGGACCTATAGTGAGTTCACATGCACTTTTTGAGTCTCCGGTAAACTTGAAAAGGAAAAGGAACTAACTACAAAAGTAAAATCACGACTTGGATTTTTGAATCCTCAATAAATACTATGACCGGCTGCCTGCCTCAAAGAGCCGTCGAATGAAAAAGAGTGGTTGGCGGCTATACTAATGAGAGCATGAAAGGGCGGCTTTTTATCTTTCAGCTAATTAGATTATGCAGTGCATTACTATAATAGGCTTTTTCATTGATACATTTAGTCTATGTTAAAAGTTGAATTATTATTTCAATGAACTGGATCCCATGTTTGAATACTAAATACTGGAGTGAATAGTATAGCATATATGTATGTAAATAGTTCCTTAGGCACTTTACAATAATGCATCGCTGTGTGGTAGTCCCCAGAAAAGCAATTAGAAATGGTGGAGGAGGAAAAGGGAAGGAGCATATTTTACGGAGAGAGAAAAAGGAAATTCCACTCTGATGCCAGGATGTTCTCTGCTCTCTGATCGTGAGCTTTGCTCCTGAGCTTTCCAAAATTATGATGCTAGTAAGTAATGAGTAAAAGCAGTTGGAGCTTGCGGCTATACATACAAAGATATCATCTTACAAATTAGCATGATTATTCTTTTCATTATTACATATTTTCGTGTAATCATCTTCCATCTTCAACTATTCTGTAGCACACTGATAACAAATAGACTCCACAGTTCCTCCCTCGTAAATTTTAACAAGAAAATTTTGTCAAGACGGAATTCTCTACATCGGGTCATTATATTAGGTGCGGTATTATTTGTATTGCAGTCAACATTATCGTTAGCACTGCACTGCAAGACGAGGGTTACGCGTCGGTAATATCTTATCGCTAGTGCAAGGGCGGCACACTTAGCCCTGCATAATGAATGACTTGGAGCTCATGAAACCTCTGTTCTCATGTTTTGGTAAAAAGTAAAAATGTATCGCTCCATTTCTTGCTCCTACCACAATTGTATCAAATGTTCATGCACCTTACCTACCACATCGACTATAAAACTTCCTTGAATTTAGACCAATTTACGGAATGAAAGAAACTAATTTCAAATTTGTCGACATGAACTTTGTGTTACATAGGAAATGATCTCACCAAAAATGCTACAAAAACTGTACAAAACATGCAGTAGTAATCACGAAATTGCAACAGGACTTGTAGGTTACGTAGGTACTAATGTATTGAAGTAAAAGGTAAACGTAAAACTGATAATAGTATGTATTGTATTCTTGACTCCCACGCCTCCACAATATTAAAACATGTGAGTGCCTGAATTTTTATTCTTCAAGACTTTTTCGGACTGTAGTTTTCACTCACTGGCCTATTATTTACGGAAAAAAGCTCAACTACATACCAGTAGTCGAAAGGTAAGCAACTGAAGCTCACTGACATCACGATATATATGTACCATAACCATTGGAACAGAGAGAGTACTTAAAAATATGAAAGGCGGAAACAAACATTCATTCATTTATTGCATGCTTCACAACATTAGCCATTTGAAGAAAAAAAAATAGAGAAAAAATTCTGACCCAATGACACGTCGTAGGTGTTGATATATTCTGACGTCATGAATTGGGAGACAAGGGCTGATTTTCCCACTCCAGAATGACCGAGAAGAACAACTCGAAATTTTGCAAGTTTCTGAGCAATGCTATGCTCACTGTCTGAGGAGACGGCACTGCTGCCACAACAGGAACCATCGAAGGGGGAACGCTCTCCGCTAAGATTACTATGCCTGCGACAAACAAGGAAAAAAGAAATCCATGAGCAATGAGCTACACTTTCCCAATTCCATTCTACCATTCAACTGTGTGGAAGGATCTCGAACTTTCTCCAACAGTGTCTCATCGCAGGCTGCGGTGCGGTAGTAGTATCATCGTATAGTGAAAGGAACGAGAGGAGGAAAATGCGTGAGAGTGAAACGAGCGGGCTGGACTGGGAAAATAAATTACACAGTCATGAGGATACTACGACTTCACATTTGGATTTAGACTACTGTTTGGTAGAATGTATTGGTTGAACTAGTTTGCTCACTAAGCTGTGTAACTTTGACAAGGGGGCTACGAAAGAAATTAGAGGGACTCAAATTAGTGTAAATCAGGGGGAAGAATTAAAATAGAAATAGAGCCATTAGTATTTTCGTGAGCCCTTGGGTTTTCGTATAATTTCCAAAGTTTGACTACTTCCGTTGTAGTTTTTGGTCGCGAGGAAGGAGAGTTCAATAAAAAATGAAAAGTATACCTGCTGTTTGTAGATGCCATGCTGGTGTTTGACCGAGATCGGCGGGGAATCAATGAATCTCCACAATTTACTACGCCTTTATTCGTAATACTGAATGTACGGAGGCGGTAGATATCATCAGAAGCCCCAGTTCGTGGATTATAACCTCCTTCCGGTAAGCTGCAAACTCTGGGCCGAACATGATCCACCACTGCATTCAATCACAAAAGGAATACATACTTAATGTAAAGTATAAAATATAATAAACATTCATCTATGCCATTTAATACCCTTCATCCAGTTCTTAGGTGTGCCAGTTTGGGTATCAAGTTGTAGTCAACATCAATCATTTCATACTATGTAAACTGTAATTAATTTAGGAGCACAGCCCAATGCCACGCTATTTACATACTCCTGTACACTGTACCACTTTTCAGAACACCCACCCTTACAGCGACACCTACGACACAGTCAACTTCTCTATAAACATGAATATGGAGCGCTTGAAAATCTGAATGAAACATTGTGGGTAAATTCTCCAGCCACAAACCTAAATTCTGAGGACAAATCCAGTGGAGCAGCAAAACCAAACAAGACGGCAGAGAGAAATAGAAACACTAAAGTACTTTCGCTTAGAAAGCAATTTAGGAACAACGGGGTGCTTCCCTCCTCCTACGGATTTGTATTACTTCAATTTCTTAATCATCTGATAAACCAATTTAATGTCTCGACTGTCGCCTCGTGGACAAAGACAAGCGTTTTATGAGCTTTCTCCCGTAATGATTTGCTTTTTCACTGGTTTTGATAGTTTAATTTATATTGGGAAATTTGGAAATGACTGCCTCTGGATTCATGATTTATAGTACAAACTTTGACATTAGAATTGAAAAACCAAAAATCTCGAGCTTGAAATGAACGGTTTGAGTGGGAAGTTGTGGTTTGAAAACCAAATGCAACGTGGGCAGATAACACTGGACAAAATACAGAATTCCCATAGCTATTACGTGCCTTTGGTACACTCTAACAAAGGGGCCTATTTGGAGCTCGTTTTGCCAAAAAGTGAATCCTATTATAATAATTTGAAACGCATCTTTACAGTACGTTCAAATGCATTGTTGATGCGTTACAGATGCGGTCCACTTTAAGTTCCTGTCATTATTATGAGTTATTACATAATGCAGTGTGTTGAACTCATTGTGAAGGTGCGTACCACACTTTCTGGTAAGGATGCTGGGTTTCAAGTGGTTTTAAGTAGAGTGTACATTTGCTAGAACGCACTTTTAGATTGTGAAACATCCACTCCAACTTGTTCAGCCCGTATGAAAAGTCGTAGACACCCAAATGTCCTTAAACTTGTACCTTACACAATGAGCTACAAAAATTTCGTTTCATATTCTATCATTTCATTCATGAAGGCAGTAGCTGCTAAAAATACAAGACTTGCTGGTGCTTTTGAAGGGCAATCTACAAGTATAAATCTATCGTTGGGATTTTAAAGCTACTCATCCCAGACCCTTGCATGCAAAATATGCATAACAAGGACGTATATATAATCGTGGACTAACGTCACTGAATAACTGGTAAAAATATTCTGCCTTCTTGAAATTGCAATGCTGACACACACACATACAATTCAAAATAGTCTCACGAAAGAATATCTGCTGGGATTTCCCACGCGAGTACTTCATTGGTAATGGGTTACGGCTTCTAATAATCGTAAAGGAGAAAAGCTGATGGCTTATCAACATGTTTCTAGCTCAATGACGGTAATACACTGTAGTGCTCAAAAACTTTCTCCAATAGTAATAATTTCATGTCCCACCTACCTACCATGCTATATGCCCTTTCCAGCAGATGTGACCCGATAACTTTTAAACTACAAGTTTCTTAACACTCTGATGAAATAATTAGCACGCCAAATGAGAAGATACATTTAATAGGCATTTTGTTATCAGCAACACTTGTGTGTTCGAATCAGGTAACGGAATGGAAGACTAGTGGTGGTCGTGGCATTGCTAATAATGAACATGTCAGCACGTAAAAACCCGATTCGTCATCAAATTAGTCTCTCCTGACAATTTGTAATGCTCGTACAAATTAAATTATACGTATATTACCTATGCAAGTGCATTCGTTCCTTTCAACGTCTAGTGATAAAATCATAGCACTAAAACGCTCTATTGTATGTGCGGTCTTAAAAATGAAATTACTGAAACTAGCATGCCTGACAACAGCAGCCCACTCGACTGGGAAAATACACGGCCGGATCTTTCGCTTCAAAAGAATTATATATTCAGATAATGCACCCTGCACCATTGTCGAGCATAATTTCCGCCGACTGACTTGATTAAGTTATTTGGAAGCAATTTAATTATAAAAATGAATATTATAATTAAACAGAATTAAAATTATGCCCTGGTAGGATGTCAGCTTAAAAACTACGGAGAAGCGCTTTTAATATTCATCTGTAGTAGCCGAACGATGAGGGCATGAAGGGTTTTAAGGCAGGGATAAGAACGTGCTTGGACTAGAAAATGAAGGGTGAACTTACCAGGAAGTTCAAGAAAGTTTGATTGTCGTCTTTGACGAAGTCTATAGGAAGCCCTTGGGCTTGCAATTGGACTTCCTTCGCCACCAGTCGCAGTCGTACATTGGGAATCCCTTGAGCTCCGTCGTGATGCCAAGTAAGCCAGCTTCCCCCTTGGGCTCACGCAGGGAGACGTTGGCCGAGACGAACACGGAGAAGGTGAAGGGACAGGAGACGAGCCTGTGGCCGTTGTTGAACGAGAAACTAAGGAGCAAAGATCCGATTCTGTACAATCCGAACTTCCTGAAGCAGCAGATGCTGACCATTCCAATGGTGTGGGCCGATGTCGACGTCTTTTCTGACTCATTTTGACAGTTGTTGTGAAGCAATAGAAATGTCACACTACCATCCACTTGTATACTTCTCTCTTGAATGTCTTTGTTGCGTTGCCGATGGCAAGATAATAAATTGCGTCTTTTGTAATTATTTCCCCCGAAATTCTACTCTTCGGCTTTTCAAACTCCAAGTACTTGAATAGACAATTTGAGACTGTTTCACTCACATGAACGTTCCCTTCAACACGCACTTTGTATTCAGTTTATTCGAAGCTATTGCGTTGGGTATCTTCTGGCTTGCTAGCGTTTTCCAGTGAATGCTCTTGCTACGATGTCCAAAGCTGTAATAACCGACTCAGCGTGGAAGCTACGAGACTTAAACCGAATCCCGGGTTGTGGACGGAGTTGAGTCATGGAAAGTTCGTTTGGTTTCTAGTGCGTTCTTGTGTGCGGGGGGAGCACAAGCGCATACACACCTGCAGTGCCACTCGCAGCTAAACAGAGGCAATGAAGCGAGAGAGCCAGTTCTCTTACATCTTGAAACTTATGGTCTCGTCAGTGTCAGTCGTCAGAAAGCTCTCGATGTTGATTTTATTCGGGTAATAAGTTCCAGTAAGTCAGTAGTCTCTCGACAGCCTTACGACGGCTCTCCTCCCATCATTTCTTGTCTTTTGGTCTCCCTGGTACTTTCTCCTAAGTAATCCTCGTCAAGCCTTTCATGAGTGGATCGATGACTTCCCTTTTGCCAACTAAATACCAACGTAGGGACTGCCATGGATCCAAACCTTCCATTGACCTAAAATATAATAATGTATCATATAAACTCATTTTATTTCGTCTCTTTCCCAATTATCTGATACTGATAATAACTTGTATGAGTGGAAATCGCATCAACTTCAAAAGGCTCAGATTCCCCAGTCGCTGTCGAGCCGAATCATTTGCTGCTAGTATGCATGACGCGTAAGACCTTATTTGTAAAATCATGAAATGAAAGATTTTGACTCTATACAATTTGAAAAACAAAATAAGCCCCCCAGAATTCACTTTAATGCCAAGACAATTTATCGAGGTCTGTAGAGAAAACGAATCGAAATGGTTGTGGAACGTAAGATAATTGATCGTAACTTCCGTGGGAAGAAATATGATCGAATTGTATGCTTGGAGCAATGCGGGCAATTCTATTACAAGTAAGATGGTATAAACATGAGCAAAAAGCTGCCAGAGGAAGAGACCAGGAATCAAAATTTCGTAACGCTTTTAGTTTGATTTGATGTACATGCATGCCGGTCACAATACCCCATAAAAAACATCCCCAATGCCCAAGTAGGGCAAAATACCTCCAAGTAACTAGAACTAGAATTATCGCAAAGAACAATACTTGGCATTACTTGGCTTTGGTTGCATAACGTGAAGATTACGTTGACCTGCAGTCTATCTGAGCAACAAAATCTCTGCAAGCAATACATTATAGTATACATAATCCATTAAGATCCATTTCTGCGTAGGCCATACTATTCCGTTCAAGACATAAACCATATTGTTAAAATCTCGGATTTTCTATTTACTTGTACGATTTATGGTTTTTGAGTAAGATGAGTTTTTACTTTTATAGAGTATTTCGTTTTCGTAGTTTTTTTTTAGTTTTTAGTTTTCGTTTACATTTTTGTAGTTTAATAAGATTATATTCTTTGTTTTTTTGATTTTAGATTTTTTAATTAAAATGCCTACTTTTTATAAAAACTTTATGAAGTCATTATTGTAATAGCGTTGAGTCTCACATATTTTCTCTTCCGCAGTAATTTCTTGTAATATTGTATTTTAATTTTATACTGTTAGATATTTTATGAACACGTTTTCTTTTGTACGCAATCACAGAGTATGTACGTGAATAATTATTTTTTGCTGACGACACGTGGAATGGAGAATATGTCAGTTAATACAACAAAGAGAAAATTGAAGCTCTCAATGCAAGCACTAAAGGACGTCATGATTTTATTCATCCAAATAAGTGACTGGGGATATTTTGACTGGCTTTTTTTTGACTGGAGATATTTTTTGTCCGGATACCAATGTACAGACCCCTTCACAGTACCAGAAAAAAGATGTGCAAAAGAGAAAATATAACTAGGAAATTATAAATACGGCTATTTTAAGTTTTTTAAGATTAAGCTGTCAAAGGTATGATTCAATAATTTTGCTAGCATAATTGCAAGCTTCAATTGCGTCTATGAAAAGTTCAGTTCTTGGTGAATGACTGTGTTTTCCGTTTTATTGAATACTTGTCCAGCACTAACATGTTTTAAAAAGTAAAACGAGCGACAAAGTCGTTCAATTAGGATAGTACATTTGTATTACAAAAGTTATGAACACTGTGAATAATAATTAACAGATCACAGAATATAAAATGTACGTAAGACCACTCAGTTGTCCACCAGGAAGCGACTGACAATCAGTGCTACTCCAGCAACCAGAAGGTAAGATACATATATTGTTTAAACGTATGTCATTTGTACAAACACGGTTTGGCTGATTGCATACATATGTAGAGCCTACAAAAAAGTTCAAGTATTAAACACGGTCTCTACGAAGATTTGCCTCTATAACTTGTTGAAGAAGAGAGAACTTATGATGGCAGGTTTCTTCTAAGACATTAAGCATTCTTTGACATCCATCTAAAGCTAAGCTGAGCACTTCCGGGAAGTATACAGTTTTTAATAGATTACTTTGTTCCATTACAACTATCTCTTTAGTTTTGGATAAGATCCCCACAGTCAACTCAGGCATCCCTGACGATTTTTCCGACGCATTGATGTCGATCATCGGCATTCCATGTGCCATTGTAGCCGAACAGGCAACGACAAAGTCTTGAAGAGGAACTCCAGCGTCAATACAAGCTAAAGTGACAGCGTTTATACCTGCAAAGAGAAACAGTGGTTTAATTCAATTTATTCATAACTTAACTGTCTTTCATTGTATGCTACTTTGCGCCATTTATTCCCGCCATCATTTGCACGAAAATGCACTCAATATTTAATTATCTGACAAGGTAGAAATTAACATCTGAATTTCAGCTGTAAATTAAAACCAAATATGTTCAAAAGAGAACGATATACAGAGGTGAAGGTGACATAAGCTACAGGACACCAAAATTAAAGTTCGTGTAAGTAATTGACTATGAAGACGGTAAATTGGCACTGCAGCAAGTAACAACGGCAGATAATTTGAAATTAAAATCATTACATGCGGCATATGCTCCGCCGTCGTCCTGAATGAGTTCAATGTAGATATCCACCTGAGACCCTTCTGATAAATGATGAACAAAAACATTGTCCATGATACTCTTCAGCCGAACAGACATTTCCATTGACTTCCGGTCCGTTTTCGTTGACGTCTTCCTGTCGTTAGTACTGAAACATGCCGAACTGTATTCAAAGTTGACAGTCATTTTTTCCTGGTTTCCTGGTCCAGCTTTTTTCTGGGTATTCCGTCCCTGCAAGTGATTGATTACGTTATTATTACCTATCATAAAAAATATTCAGCCAGACGGGCGCTTTAAATTTTTACCAAAAACACCACAACGTAGGAATACAGAAAGTTTAGATCCTCAGTTATGACATATTAAGTAACCAAAAACTAATTTCATAATAGCATCAAATACTCACAAGAACAGTATCTGGCACGAGACAAAACTATGAAATAAAAAAATATATATACAAATTTACCACGCTTTTATTATTAAAACACTGTTTACCTCATGAGGTCCGTATACAGTAGCAACAGCCTTTGTGTTACCGATCTGAAAGTACGCACTTCCACCGCCTCCTTTGTCTTTATCGAAGACGCCCATAGCGCAATTTATTTTCCTTAACTCCTTTGGTCCTCGTCCATCTGGACGAACTAATTGGTTCCAAAGATTGTCTATTGAAAGTTGTCGATACATATCAATATGATTCTGAAAACATAAAGAAAAGGACAAATGTTAAACGTATCTCCAAATTATTAAAACGTCAATCCAAATTTATTTTTTAAAACAATAAAAATGCGATATCGTCTACAAAATATAGCTGCAATACCTATGCATGTGCTCAACATTTAATCTAGAGTTACTTAGAAAATCGTTACACCATCAACTACC
Organism: Dicyrtoma fusca; assembly: GCA_034695205.1. NCBI lineage: Eukaryota > Metazoa > Arthropoda > Collembola > Symphypleona > Dicyrtomidae > Dicyrtoma > Dicyrtoma fusca. The sequence continues at coordinate 26,674 of JAQFZC010000168.1, read as the reverse complement.
TATTTCCTCATAATGCTACAGAACTCTGGAGTAAATATAAACAATTACAATTATATACCAATTACAACAACAATATTTATTTATTTTGCAACCTACACTCCCTGTGGGCATAAGGCACCGTGGGAGGGTACAACAACAATTTAGAAGCCCTGCAATCGATCTATCATGCTTAAACATTAAAATTATTTTACTGCTACAACAATTTTTCTAATTTTTGTGTATGGAGGAATTTTACTACTGTACTTTTTTGTACATATGCTTTCATACATTTTCATGAATAAGTAAGACCACCACTACCTATTGCCTAATTCATCTGAGAATTCAAAATGTCACTTCAATTAAAAAAAACACCACTCGCCACTCACAGAGTAATTATACGGAAATGACTGCGACCATTTATGCTTACACACAAAAATAAATGGATAAAACTTAGAGGTCCGTTGTAGCTATCGTTCAAGGCTAATATCACAATATGTACAGCAGTACATTATGTAATTGTAACCAATTCCTTTAAATGGTTACTTACAATTCGAGTCAATACGAATTACAAATGCTCAATGCCCTAGCCCATTGATTTCACGGCTAAGTAATTAAAACTAAAATTAACACACTAATGTCAACGCCAATGGTCTGAAATAGCTGATGCTCTCGCAGGAAAATTACTCTTGCATCTTAATTGATGGAATTTTAATTATCTTCTCCTAGGGATCGGTAAATAAATGGTAATGGGGGAGCAATCATCCTAGCCAAAACTGAATTCATTTCTATGTGAGGTTTAACGTATGTATTGACCAAAGCTTCGTAGATTTCCCATTTTCTCTGCCCCAGCTTTGCATCAATCGTTGTAAATTCCTAAACATGTTGCTTTTAATTATTGTAGCGATTAACCGGGCAGGGGCAAGCTGAACCGGGAATTGAAGACACCGCACTACATACTTTGTACTTGCATACAAATTGAAGGACCAACTGCAAAACAGAAAGTCAAACAAACACGCAAATACAAGTATGAAGTAAGTTATACAAATACTTAGGCGATTGATAAAATACTTCCACATTCAACATTTATAAGACATACAGACATGAGCATGTAAATGTAAATGCTGAAATCAATACATTTAACAACAAGACAAACTATAGGTAGGTACATCTGTCGACCCACGCACGCCACGTGCAAGCAAACTTTGACTGCAGGAAATTTAATTATGGGATATCGGTATTAAAATTTTGTTTTTGAATTTTGTGCATAATTACCTACACGATTCTGCCACAACCACGTAATTCTAAATTATACAGAAGTACAGAACTAGATACTCAAAAGATGAAAGATTGAGATACTTTCAGATTTATTCACTGATAATAATATTATATATGACTGATATCTTTCATTTATGCAATAGTTTTGGTACGCAGAGACAGAAATGTGCTACACTGATGAGATGACTGAACTGAACACTTCACAATTTCTTGCACATTTGTATTTGCGATACTACACACACGATGCCCACAGCCGCCACAGCTGCATCGATAAGGACGGAAAAGTTTTAGTGAGCCTCACTGAGGGCTGGCGCTAAGTTTCTTCCTTCTCACAAATTCAAGCGGCTACGGCAGTAGGAAAGTTTCCAGAGTTCTCAAAGTTAATTGCTATTAAGATTTTAATTAATAGACTTACCCGGAATTAGTTGAAATGAAGTTTCAATTTGCAATTGATCGGGGTGGAACTTTCACCGATATTTACGCCCGCTGTCCGTCCGGGAAAGTGAGCGTTATGAAATTACTGTCAGTCGATTCTTCGTATTCCGACGCACCACGTGAGGGCATTCGCAGAATAATTCAAAAAGTAAGAACTGTAATTTATTATTACTTCCTCTCTTGACATTCTGACTCACTGTACCCCGTTTCTTTGTGGCATATTTTGTACTAGTAGTATCACAACAATGACGATGACTGATCACTGATGGTTTAATTTAAAATAATATTAATAATATTAATAATATTAACGTGATAACAATGACTCAACAATGTGGTCTACTTACTTACTTGTTAGTTTAGTTTGTTACTAAGTTAGTTTTTGACTAGAATTCTATCAAATTCGAAATTTCCTTTACTTTGTACCGTGCCCGTTGATTAATAATAGTACTAACTAGTTCGTTAATTTATTTTTATACCTAATAATATTTTTAAAAAGGACAACACTCAGTTTTAAATATTTTGCAAAAGGCATTGCAAATGTCATTGCTTTACTTTATTGCTTAAAAGATATTAAAAATGAGCCTGTCAATTTTTAAAATGAAGCAAATTGCACTGACTACTGTCAACTGTATTGTTGCCCAAATTGCAAAGCGCTTTTACAAAATATTTGACAATGTGCAACAGATACTTTTTGATGCGGCTTTGAAGTGCGGACCGCTTAAAGTTGCACAATATAGCGTTATTTTTAAAAAATGAAGACAGGTCATTTTGCTTTTAGTTGTTCGAATTGGAGGCCGACTATTTTGCATCTTCAGTATTAAAAAAAAACTATGCGTTTATGATTGATAAATATTTATTTTATAATGATGGGAAGGAAACGGGAAAGGAAATTGGGAAGGGGGACTTAATTGACGGCTCCTTGATTGACTGGATTCGGATGGGCACAACTGTCGCTACAAATGCATTACTGGAAAGAAAAGGAGAGCGAATGGCACTTCTTATTACAAAGGGATTTCGAGATTTACTTTATATTGGAAATCAAGCGAGGCCAAAAATCTTCGATTTAGTAAGTGAATATTAACTCAGTGCTGAATTGCCATTATCATATCATGTATGTCATATGGCAGTGTTAAGACACCCATAGAAATTATTTGTTATGTATGCCAGTAATTAATATTTTGTGTCAAAGGCCATTTCGATGCCAGAAAATCTGTACGAAGAAGTTCTGGAGATCGAAGAGCGTGTTGTCACGGACAGACTAGACTGTGAAATGGAAGTAAGTAAGACATGGAGGAAAGAAGTTAGCTCGACAAATGAAAATCTACTTGTGTCTGTTGATTTGAATCTTGATAAAATTCGGGAAGACCTGAAAAAGATTAAAGCAAAAGGAATCAAAAGTCTTGCAGTTGTTTTGATACATTCCTACATGTAAGAGAAGTACTGATTTTAATATAAATAAATATAAATATAGTATTTTTGTTAATTTTACTTCAAGCTGACGTTTCGACATCCGTCTTCCGTACAAATTTTTAATGATATACAGATTATTAAGATGTTAGAGTATAATGTGATCAATGTTGGTTGTTCTTGTCTTAACAGGTATTCTGTCCATGAAAAAAAAATTGGTGAACTAGCATTAAATCTTGGGTTCACACATGTGTCGTTGTCTTCTGAAGTTATGCCAATGATAAGAGCGGTCCCGAGGGGGTTTACTGCGTCCGCTGATGCATACCTCACACCCCTTATTAAAAAGTATGTAGAGGTAGGGTCGATCGTATGCTCTTAATAAAAATTACATAGTACTTATTTACCTAATAAGGAAGATACTCAAAGCCCAGATTGCCTGACTGTAAATTCTACACGATATTAGTCTAATGCTTTGTAGAAACAGACCTTGGCACGTATTTCTGTAGGTATAGGTATATCTTCCCTACTTTCATATCCCGTAGATATTATAGATTGCATTGGACTAACGGAATATGTATACTTAATAATATTAGGGTTTCGTGGCAGGATTTGAATCACTTCCGAAATCCAGTGTGCTGTTCATGAAGAGTGATGGCGGTTTGACTCCGATGGAAGAGTAACACCATAAAAAATATTCATTTAGTTATTTATTTAAGTATTTATGATACAAGTTATTTTCAAGTTATTCAAAATATGAAGATCTTGTAGTATCATTTTGTACACCAACCTAGATTTTACGGTTCCCGAGCAATCCTTTCTGGTCCCGCCGGAGGAGTTGTTGGATATGCTAGGACTTGCTTTGATGACACTCGTATTCCTGTGATTGGTTTCGACATGGGTGGAACATCCACTGATGTTAGCCGATACGACGGTAGTTTTGAGCACACGTATGAGTCAACTACCGCTGGCATAACCATTCAAGCGCCGCAAGTAATTCAGTGTTTAATGAACCTCGAGTATTTTTTACTGTCTTGAGCATTTGTGTGTAATTGAATATAACGTACATTTTGGTGTGGTTTATTAGTTGGATATAAGTACAGTAGCTGCAGGAGGAGGATCTGAACTGTTCTTTCGATCCGGGATGTTTGTCGTAGGACCTGAATCAGCTGGAGCATGCCCTGGCCCAGTGTGCTATAGAAAAGGAGGGAATAGTCTTACAATTACGGACGCAAATCTTTGCTTAGGTCGTCTCTTACCCGAATTTTTCCCTAAAATATTTGGTCCTCACGATAGCGACCCTCTTGATACGGAAGCTACGAATGAGGCATTCCAAAGAGTTTCAAATGAGGTTAACTCATTTCTAAAGAGTCAGGGTTCGGCTCCCATATCAATGGAGGAAGTAGCCATGGGATTTGTCCGTGTAGCGAATGAAGCTATGTGCCGACCTATTCGAGCTATAACTCAAGTATGTTGAATTGTTATCATAAAAAAACAGTGAAGTATGTGTAGAATAGAATCGCAGCTATACTGGAGTCTAATAAGTTTTTCATGCATCGTAAAATCTACTTTATGGGAGGTTTGCTCCAAATTTGATATAAAGATATCTGGACTTGCAACAAACGGCGCTTCGTCAATAAAAAATATGTTATTTGCAGGGAAAAGGCTATGACACCTCCGCTCATGTTCTTGCATGCTTTGGTGGTGCTGGAGGCCAGCATGCTTGTGCAGTAGCAAAATCCCTTGGGATCACGACTGTTGTTGTGCCTCGTTATGCCGGAATTCTTTCAGCATTTGGATTAGCGTTGGCAGATGTCGTATACGAAAGGCAAGAGCCTGCTGGCAAGGAGCTCAGCCAAGGTTGGTTTTGACTCCTAAATAGATTTCGGTAAATAATTTTATTTTCAGGTTTCAGAATATGGTACACATTATTTATTTATTCCATTTCAGAAAATATTGACTACATTGACGGTAGGATTGATGCTGTAGAAAAAATGTGTCGACTTCATTTAGAAGAAAACGATATGAATAATGTTGAAACAGAAATTTATCTACACCTACGCTATGAAGGAACCGATTGTGGCCTCATGTGCAAGCCGCTGGGGTATACAGATGGGTCGAAATTAAGTAAATATGGAGACTTTCTAAGCAACTTCGTTCAGAGGTAAGTGATTCACCGTACAAGATGGTCTCGGTTTATAAGAAGCCTGCGTGTAATCCTCCTGAAATACTGTTGCTCCTTGGCAGATACCGCAAGGAATTCGGATTCACCATCCCTGGACGTAAAGTTATTGTAGACGATATACGCGTTCGAGCAATCGGAAAGAGTGGTATTGAAGAAGAGAGCAATTTAGAAACTTCATCGGTTTCTCCGACGGCCGAGACGGTATGACTTGTTGAATTTTAATGTATGCTTTTTATGGTGCATCTAATTGCTGTTGATTGAGCTTTTGTTCTGCAGCATACATATGTCATTCATAAAATTAAATGCAGTTGTATGGTTTTGTATAGTCGACACGAGTGTATTTCGAGTCCCTAGGATGGGTAAACTCGCCAGTTTATCTGTTTGAAAACATTCACTGTGGTAATGTGATCACGGGCCCAGCGATAATCATGGACAAGTTAAGCACAATTCTGGTTGAACCTGACTGTGTAGCCGAAGTTTCTAAGCAAGGTGATATTAGAATAACCGTGGGCAACAATGCAAGGTTGAAAATAGGGACAGAATTAAATACTATTCAGTTAAGTATATTTTCTCATCGGTTTATGAGTATTGCCGAACAGATGGGACGAATTTTACAAAGGACTGCTATTTCCACAAACATCAAAGAAAGGTAAATAGGACAATAAATTTTGAGCTTTTCTTGGACAGATTGTTGTTAGTTTTCCATTCTATCCTTGACTTTATAAGTGTTGACATAAATTATAGTGTCTCATGTCAGAAGAAATTATGGTATTGTTTTAAATATATAAAAGGTTGGATTTTTCTTGTGCTGTCTTTGGACCTGATGGAGGCTTAGTTTCAAATGCACCACATATTCCCGTTCATCTGGGAGCCATGCAGGAAGCCGTTCAATATCAAGTAAGAATGTTTCGGAAAAAATTTGAGCAGTGGGGTTTATTACAACAAACTAATAGTACGCACGAGATTTACTAGGGAAGTAATTACTGGTTTGAGTCGAACAAACACTGACTCTACAGGTATGGTCCTTAGTTAAACCCTGCTAATTTTTATCGGTATTTACTCGTTAAACCTAAAGAACCCTATTGTATGGTAAATGAATAACTGCTGTGGCACCTATAGATTTTGGAAGCTCAGGTTTCTGGACTATTTGTTAATTAAAAGTTTGAAAGTAACACTTTTGGTCATAACACGCAACGACTATAATTTACATACCTGGTTAGTAAACTGTATCCTTTATTTCAAGATCAAAGCCCTCGGAAGTGATATACGGCCCGGTGACGTCATTCTATCAAATCACCCATGCGCTGGCGGATCACATTTACCGGACTTAACTGTTATCACTCCAGTTTTTCAACCGTGAGTTCAGCTAATCCTGTGAACCTGAATGTCTATTATTTTGATTTTTAGGTGTTTATTATTAAGTGCTTCTAACAAATCGTTTTTCAAAGAAGGAAGGCTCAGTTCAGTTATTATATTGTAGGAGAACATTAAAGGTTACACGATATATTATGAGTTGACCTTAAAAAGTCCTGCACAGTTTTCCATAAATCAAAAGCATTTTCTGGTTTACTATTTTTCGGGTGTATTTGACTTCCACTGAGCTGTTCTTTCTGTTCATCCCTAAATTGACTTTTGCAGAAGGAGCTGATTCAAATACATTTTCCTAGTATGAAGCTATCTAAAACATCTAAAGCGATTCCCCTTTACGGATTTTATTTGACGTCAGGAAGAGTTATGTTTCTTATTTCGCTTCCTGGATGCGTTACTATGCACTGGTTAATTTACCAATCTTACCGTTTATTGTATGTTATATTACAGAGGCGGTACTGAGGCAATATTCTTTGTTGCTAGTCGAGGACATCATGCAGGCAAGTCATTTAAAAAATCTTGACAAATCTTTTAATTTATTTGAATTCAAAATATACTCCAGCCACGTTCTTTTAACCACAAATGCAGCAACCAGAAAATTACGAGCATGCATCCTGTTTTAATTATAAGATTTTACAGAGTAGGTAATACTTAACCATTTCCATGTGACTAAGTTTATCTCGTGCAGACTCGTGCTATGTATTAGGCATCTTCGAGATTTTTCGGATTTTTCAATTATTTCTATTTCATGCAGATATCGGAGGAATCACACCTGGTTCCATGCCACCACATTCAAAAGCATTGTGGGAAGAAGGAGCTTGTTTTAAAAGTTTCAAGTTAGTAGAAAACGGCCATTTTAAGGAAAAGGAATTGAAAGAAGAGCTTATGAAACCTGGACAGTATCCAGGCAGCGCTGGCACAAGAAATTTTGAAGTGAGTTTGTATTTAAAATGAATATTTCAAATGATTTATATTTTATAACCAAATTAATATGTAAAGAATTACGTTGTAGCCAATATTACTTTTTTTGTTTCAGGATAATAGATCAGACCTACAGGCAGCGGTAGCAGCCAATCATAAGGTACATACCTACACGGCACTGTATAAAGGATGACACGTAGTTCTTTTTTTTCTCCGAATTTTGATGCGTATCCCAACTACGTACCGACAAGTCATAGTGAGCCGTGCATACTTCAACATGTTCAACATTTTTCTCGTATTCCTTTCTAGGGAATCAACCTGATCTTAGACCTTATTGACGTTTATGGGTTGGATGTAGTCCAAGCGTACATGAATCATATCCAAAGTAATGCTGAGGTAGCTGTGCGACAAATGCTCCGAGATTTTGGTCTAAAACTTGGCAAGAATACACTAAACGCCAAAGATTACATGGATGATGGGACTAAAATTCAGCTTACTGTTGAAATCGATCCTACTTTAGGCAGCGCTACTTTCGATTTCAGGTATCGAATTAATGTTCAAGAGATTCTGTGTCAAAAATATTACATTACTGATATTTTTTTGTTAGTTGTATAATTTTCAAAGTATTCATGGGCATCCTGTTTTACAGTGGCACTGGATATGAAGTTTGGGGCAACTGTAATGCTCCACGTGCAATTACTGTTTCAGCCATAATTTACTGTTTACGATGTCTTGTAGGCCAAGACATTCCTTTGAATCAGGTGGGTTCTTGGAATTTAACTGGATAAGGTTTGACATGATTGATGATCGAGTAATGACTTACTTGGCTTGAAATCTAGGGTTGTCTAACGCCAATCAAGATAATAATTCCTGAAGGAAGCATTTTAGCTCCATCGGAGGAGGCAGCAGTTGTTGGAGGAAATGTTCAAACCTCACAAAGGGTTGTTGATGTTATTTTGAAAGCCTTTGAGGCTTGTGCTGCATCCCAAGGTTGTATGAACAATTTAACGTTTGGAGATGAAAAAATGGGCTATTATGAAACCATTGCTGGTGGAGCTGGAGCTGTGAGTCATTGTCAAAATAAGATTTTGTGCACCACATAAGACCAATGTCTTCGAAAGTATTTAGCCAAACTGAAGTTATTCTGCAATCTTTCTAGGGTCCTCGCTGGAACGGTCGAAGTGGAATTCACACACATATGACCAACACAAGGATTACGGACCCAGAAATACTTGAGAGTCGTTACCCAGTCATTTTGAATCACTTTAGTCTTGAAAAGGGTACGGGAGGCAAAGGGAAGTACATTGGAGGCGATGGAGTTCGTCGTGAACTTGTTTTTAGGAAGAAAATAACAGTTTCAGTTCTTACGGAAAGGCGGGTCTTCCATCCATATGGATTACACGGTGGCTCATCTGGTGCTGTTGGACAAAATTTATTGCGACGTAAACAAGGAAACAAAATTCTGAACCTGGGAGGAAAAACATCTGTTAGTGTGGATCCGGAGGTGAGATAATAACTACTAATAGCTAAATGAATTTGGTATTGTTAATTTTGTAAGGCAATCAGTTGTAGGACTTTATTCAAGTAAAAATCTATGCTCAATTAACTTTTTAAGTCTGAGGAATTCTAGTATTTTTCAGTAAATGTTAAACTCAGTATTGTAAGTGAAGCTCCTATATACGCTTTTCTGCAGCGTCCAAGAAGTAAACTTATTGATTTAATCTTTTAATTTGAAAATAATTGGAATTGTGCTCAAAAGTTTAAAATTAAGAAATAGTTTTTTTTTAGATTAGGTCTGTTAGAAACTAAAACAAAACAGTTAATAACTGAAGGATACTCTGAAGGATTTATAACTGTTGTATAATTTTAAATTAATTGTCTTCTGTTAGGACATGTTGTGCATTTTGACTCCTGGAGGTGGTGGTTACGGTTCTCCTTGAAAATTTGCGTCAATTTGGAATACAAATACGGATGGCGCCTGGTTATGCTCGACTGTTGACTCTACCAATTTAGCTGGGAATTCGGAGATAACAAGAGATACTTCTTTCGGTACTGCGGGCACTCAGGAAGTATAAATAATAAATTGAAATGGTTATGGTGATTTAAAATTTTTAGGTATGGGGTGATAAGGTTATGAAGGGGATGAATCTTATAATAAATTCAAATACATATGTAATACAACAATAGCCTTCTGTAACAGACAATACATATTGTGTACATATTTTCAGTGTCTATAATATGGATACACAAAGTCAACTAAATAGTGCTAATAAGTAAAAAGGAAGGAATAATATGCTAAAATATAATATTATACTGACGGTCTTGCAAATGCTTTTCTCTCCTTATCTTTCTATTATTATCATAGCAGTATGCACATCGTATGCACTGGTTTTATCTTTATACGTAACTGTACAATTAGCTACATAATACATAGTCATTGACATGTTTACAAGTAATATGCATAGAAAGGTTTTTTTTTCATTATTTTATATCAACTGATTTTGGATTTTTGTCTTTCGTATACTAGCATGAAAGCAGGTTATCGGTTTTTTTTGCTCATAAACAACACTATTAAATCTTTTACTCATGATACTCATCGATGTTTTCGAGCGATCCTATGGAAGTTCCCATTCTGTCAGTCCCTGTCGAGGACGTGGTTGAAGACACGCTGAGATACGAAGGAATATCATCATTATTTGACTTTTTTGGCAATCGCGTCATGATGCGTTTGCTAGGCATTGAGGTGGTAGTATCGATTGTTTCAACTGCTTCACCCCGAGCTAAGGGGGCTTTTTTTCTTGATGCTTCAAGGGATGCGGGACTTTGACTGCTGAACTGCTGTTGAGCTAAAAAAGAATCTCTAGTTTGACACGCGGAATCTCTAACTTCTATACAGACCTCAGGTTCTAACTTATCCTCGGTTGGGGGAAGCTCTGTTCGAGTGTCACTAGCTCGAAGCTTTGTGTTCACTCGTGGGGGCGTTGTACTCATATAAGGGGGTGGAGGACTATAAGGAATTGTATTTGATACCTCCGCTTGTACTCGTAACTGTTTCTTCACGTCTCCATTCGGACGTATAGGCTTCGCGGCGGGGGCCGACGGGCTAGTGTTGGACATGGTCCCATTCCCGTTCGTGTGCTGATCTCCCATGCTCACAGCCCCACAACTCCCTCCATTGGTGGTCGCTGCGGCCATGGGTCTCTCCAGAACAGTATCTTTACTTTCACCCGAGTCCTGTGACGAGATGGGAGGCGAAGGTCCATGAGGGATGACTCCAGTGTGAATCTGCATGGCCAGCATAGACTCACGGGACTTCCTCAAAGCTTCCTGTCCATTCAAACATTGTGTGAGCTATGTATCTGGGTGCGTCTGCATTTTATTACAGTAAATCAAATGTGCATGTTCCTTCTACGGGTAATGACACGAGTGTGTGCTAATTAAACGTCAAAAGGGCAATTCTTCACCTTCAACTCCAGTAAATCCACTCGATCTTGCCGAAGTTTTCGGTAGATATTTAAGAAAAGGCCTCCACACATACCAATAATGAGAATGCACCCTAGGGATGCAATCATAGGTATGTCATACCGCTTTTCCTTGACACTCTGCAAAAAAATTATAATTAACATTAAAGGAATTACAATGAAGCTTAGATCAGCTCGGTACAGGAGTTCATGGCATGAAAAAAGGCACACTTACGGTATCAGGACATTTATCTTTATCCTCATCCACACGGAGTTTACAGTTGTTTTTGTTGTTGCACTTAAGAGAGATGTCTATACAAGTGTTGTCACTGCAGTCAAACTCGTTCTCGATACAGGGATTACTTGGCGAGCCTGTCACACATAAAACAGACTAATATATGTTTACCAAACATTTTTAGGGGAAGCTTTTGTAAATTATGAGTGCCCTCATCTAATATTATGCTTCCCATTATGAACGGTGATGTTGTGTTTTAAAATATTTTCCTTCTCCTAGTCATGGGTGTCAAGGAGAGGGGAAACGACTAAGGTAAACGTAATAAAACTTTATCATTCCTCGAGAATGGCTTACTGTCACGAAAAAAGCTGTAGTAGGCTGAAAACTTGGACTTAAGCTCTTGAGAGCCCTTCTTCTCTATCATAGAGAAGAAGCGGATGTAGAGAATATTTCCCACGGAACTGTAAGGCTCCGCTTTGCTCCCGCAGTATTGTTTTATTCGACTGTCTTTCGTCAACTCATTCTGAGCACCATAAATCTCAATGAAATTGTAAGTACAATCATTCGGCTTCTCCAAATCGTATTTTTCAAAGTTTATGTAAATTTTCTGAGGCTCTTCCGCTTGAATCATCCATGTACAGTCTATTGGGGCTCCATATGCCCTTGCATTGCTCACAATCTCTTCACTTATATTCGCACTTCCAATTGTGTCATCCAATTTCGTGCTTAAAATGGCACATTCATCCAAATCCGGTTTAAATTCTGTAGGATTGAAAAACGTTTAAACCAAGAGCCTCATTTTATTCTCCATTTTATTTCATGGTTAGAAGGGGACTAAGTACCGATGTTTTAAAGCAGTTTAAGACATTGCGCCTTTCACTAAAGCTTTAATTTAGATTTAAAATTAAACTATACATACGTACATGAACAGGAATATTTCTGAGGTTATATGTACTCTAAGATTTTAAGAAAATACAATTGAACTTAACCTTTTGCAGGCAAAAATTCAAAAGCAGCCTTGAAGCCAATGTACTGTATATCGGAATCTGAGTGGAAACGAAGCCATAAATGACGACCTGAGCTTTGAATAAATGTTGGCGGAGACGTCCCGCATACCTTCTGTATAAGAGTTGAGTAACCAAAACGACCATCACGAATTTCTAAGAAATCATATTCACACTGTTCCTCATACTCTATGTGGAAATGGTCCAGGAATTTTATGCGAATCACTTGCCCAGGTCCAGCTGTGGCAAAAAAAAATGTTAATAGAATATCATAAATTTGTCCAAATTATCTCTCTCTCTCTCTCTCTTTCACTCTCTCTCAGCAAACACCTTAACTAACATCCCCATGCACAGCTTCCCAGTTCAGACAAAACAAAAAAACATCTTTCAAGAGATTATTATCATTTAATTTACAGACACGACATTGTTTTCGTATAATAATGAGAAGGGAGTTTTCAATTATTATCTGTCTGATTATATAGCTAGATACCAAGTGAAGGGAATCGAGTTAAGACCTGTACGCAGACAGACGGTACGGTAGAAGATAGAAACTACAGTAGTACATGCATACGGGAGACTAGAAGAGCCGGAGAGATGATGTACCTGAAATAATTTTGAAGCAGTCCGTGTTGTTGACATAGTTTGAAGGATAGAGAGGAGAATAGAACTCGGAATGCGATCCGTTGGTGAAGCTGGCACATTTATCCGCCATGCTCATGCTATGGGGGTTGACTGCGTCATTTTGGACCTGGGCAAGTGACTGTGGTGGTGGTAGTGGTGGTGGCTGCTTCAAAGACTCAATCACCAGTGAAGAAGTTTCTTTTGACTTCACGACAGCGGGAGAAAAAGTTGTTTTCCCAAGAACTACTTTGGCGGACGGGCCGAAGTCACTGAAGATCAGACCTGTGTGTGGAGCAAGACATGACAATGATAAATTGGTGACACTCACATTAATTTCAACATCAACTCTTTAGCTTTTTTGCATGGCGTGACCATAACCGGCACATGACCAACGATCAAAACCAGATAGAACAAATTTTCCCTTCTCTCACTCCCCTCACGTCCTCTTTGTGGAGCTCCCTTCTCGCATGAAGAAAGTCTCCCTCTTTATCTGTGTATTTAGCAAGTTTGTGGGAGCTGGGGCATTGTTTATATAGGTCCCTGTGCGATCTTTGAAATCGTGGCGTATCTCCTCTAAGTATTCATTTAATTATAATAAACTACGAGCATCCTAGCACTATAATTATGTACAATTATGTAGGATTGAGTGTCTAGTGGAACATGGACATATGTACCTATGTACTATGTAAAATACCTACCTAGTACCTATGTATGTACATGGGTATTGGTACTTTGAATGCTACAGTTAAAGCTAAATGCATCCTAGAGACAAGGCTTGTATGTGGACGTTATTTACGTATTGCTGCAAGGAAGGAGAGATTAGACATGGAGATAGGTAGAGTGCGCACGTAAAGTACCTACGCACAATTAAACTGTATCTTAAATCTTGAAGAATTAAAGCAGGAGAGTGGAAGGATTGAATGGAGATTAAACGAAAGATTCCACCTGCTCGATGTGGATGCGGAACTATTAGTGAAGTAGGTCACAATGATGAGATAAGGTTCTTAAGCTAAAGGCTTATTTTAGAATTAGCATTTTTTCACACACACACACACACATACAAGAATACACGATTCTCTTTTCAATCCATGAATTCAAGGAAACTACTTCCAAAGTAGTCACTTTACTCACCAAAACCCCAAACCAAAGCCAAGCAAAGCAAAGGCGAACAAAAAGAAATACAACTACAAACTTCTTTCTCTCGTTGTGTTGATCACGTTTTAAAATTACGAGCTGCTGCAAGCCCATCTTTCAGTTTTTGTAAATCAGAAACCCATCTAATTATTTATCCTATAGCGTGTCCTTTGTTTTCCCAAGGATGCTATGCCCTCACGTCTAAAAATCAATTGTTCTCTTTTTTCATGTTGCCATTTTTTTCCTCATTTAAAATTAACACTTCTGGTCCACTGGCGCACGACGTGTGATATGCGATTTGTCAAAATGTACGGCATCATTGACTACAGTCAAATCTATTTTTTGGAGAGGCTGTGCACACGGTTTCATTTCATGCTTCAACACTCCTCTCGGGTTTTCTTCTCAAGAGTAAGCAAAAGTAAAAGTGGTATATGGCTCCGCTTCATATGTACATGCATAGGTATTCCTACTCTGTTGGGCCCTGTGACTACATAGGATTATGAAAGAAAGCACTGTAAGCAAACAGTGCTGTAAATTTTGATGTGCAGACATGGCTAGGTATTATGAAAATTAAATTGCCATCTATGCAATTCTTCCTTCCCATGCTTCCATATGTAATGAACTACTGCTGACCTCAATTCATGGGAGTGAGGGTGACAGGAGACAAATCTTTCAACAAGGTAAACAAAATCCAATGCGTATTCCATTGGCATCCTATTTAAAAGGTCACTGAAAGCTTTAATTTCTTAGTGAGTTTGGAGGAATCTTGTAGAATTGTTTTTGTGCGTCCCCAGGAGACGCTTTACGGACGTGTCGAGCATGTTCATTTAAAACTTACGGAGTTTCTCACTCAGTAGCGAACGACTATAAATTAGGCTGGAAGACGTCCCTATCATGTCATCATCATGATTCAAAATGTGACGGGCTCATGTTGTTTTGCCGGTGAAGTGTGAGATGAAATGTCGGGGAGAAGATGTGGTGATTGATATCTTTAATAGTTTCATCTTTTCCTCTCGCCTCATTGGTCATTAAGTAAAGCGGAAGAGGCGGGCGCATCCGGCTCGAGCCAATCATAGGATAAATACACCGGTAACTTTCTCACCTCTTCAATCTGTCTAAACCTTAACATCCTCACCGAAAGCAATAACAACAACAACAACAACAGAAGAAGAAAAAAAATGTGCTATCTCAAAAATTCCCATGTGTTACATTTTATTTTCATGGATATACAAGCAAGAAAATAAATCTCACTTTTTTTCCCTCACACTCTCCCGACACACCATCCTCCTCGGCATTGTCCTGAGAGAGAGAGAGAGAGAGAGAGAGAGCCGTGGTGTAGCTTTTTGGAATTTTTCCTCGTTCCCACACAGAACCTCCCTCCGACTAGCATTTTACAGAATAAATTAGCACGAAAGGGGCACATTTGATAGTCTTGTGCATGCTTTTTTGCGACTGGATGATGGTGTGTCCGTGTCGTCGGCATAGATTGAAATTAAGATTATACTCTAATAGTACATACTTAATACGCAAGTTGGCTGGAACGAAGATTCACAGCTCAATGAATGTTCAGCGTCTGTCTGTGCGTGAGTTGAAAACTTTCAAATGTATATTTTTTTTTCATGAAAAAAAAACGTGTGTCTCTCTACATGTGAATTTGTGTGTAAATAATGATCTGTTGTTTAAATGTGGCTACAACTGCAGTCATAAAACCTCTTGGATTACGACTTGGATCGATTTAAAAGAAGAAAAAAAACCTTGTTACATACTTGAGTAGACGAGACAGGGAGCTCGAGGATGTGTGTAATAAGGGTTTAATCTGTAATAAGTGAAATGAAAATGAGACATATGAAATATAGAAGAGAATAGAATTGAGTTCGCCCCTAGAGAGTTATAGAGAGTGTGGAGAGAGTATAGTTACAAATGAAGGAATTATGTGATATAATGGCTAAATAATGTTAAATGAGAAATTGTTCCCGGAACATGTTTATGAAGGTACTTGCATGTGTGTGTGTAAAATATTTGTCCGTCATTAGAGACGTTTTTCATGAAATGAAATGCTAATGTAGTTATAAAAAAAATAGAAAAGGAAAAGAGATGAAAACGGATGGATGCTGAAGACAATGTCTAGGAGGAAGTGGAACCTGTGTCGACCTGTAACGCGGATTTATATATTGCCTCATTAATAATTGTCTGCTCATCGCAGAAGGGAATGAAATGTTATGTGCTGGAGTAGTTGGATTGGTTCGAGGACAGTACCCTCCATCAAAATTCTATGTAAAGTACGAGACTACAGGCACAAGGGGGTTTATTCTTAGCCAAACTATCTTTTTTTCTTCTTCTTCTTCTTTCTCTCTCTCTCTCTCTCTTCTTCTTCTTCTTCTTCTTTCTTGTCTCTGTAGACGAGGATCTCGAGAGAGTGTAGTTAAGTTTTAACTACGAAACCATTTGATTCGGTTTCAGCTCCTGGATGAGATTCAAAATGCCATGCCATACAAGCAGACAGAAATGCTGTGGCTGTGCTCCTTCGTCTTGCAAAAGTTAAAAGTATGCATCTGAGACTGAGTGTTATGTCTATGCTTGTCTGAGAGATGGTGATACAGAAGAAGAAGAGACGATAGCCGAATAGACGGAGGCAAAACTATCTCCGAGAGACTCAATAGCAATAGTCAGGTTGCATAGTTCCATGAGTAATAAGTCGGTGTAGGTAGTTCGTAATGGAAGGGCAATGGGACGACTATATATTACGTAAAATGGATTACAGCGTCTCCGCCTAATCAGCCTATCTGAGAGACTCTCATGGCGATTACGATGTACGCATTATTCGGAGAAGATTACACTCTACCTTACATCCATCACTTATCATTTACAATTTACACTCATTCACAATCCACGCTTCTTCACGGCCGCATTTTTATTATTATTAGCAGCATACCTACCTACGAACAACAGAAAGTAGCTGTACATACACACACACACAGTCCGTGGACCCGTGTACGAAGGAAAGGAACCGCCGCCGGTGCCGTTCCCGTAGCCACGTAGGCTCTCCCGCATCCGGACAGACAGACACAGAGACACTCACTTCTCTTCTGTAAATACTAGTCGAGTGAAATATGCAGATTGCTCCACGCGATTCAGCTCCACAGTCAGAGCAGCAATATACCTTCATAGTACTTAATACTTCGTATCCTACTTAATAGTACTACGGAGCCACTTTAAATACCTTCGAATACAATAAAACGAGGAGGAACTAATTATTAGTTGCGGTCTCCTCCGCTCTTTATTCTGTATTTTTAATTTTAAAGATAGATTTTATACTGCTTCTGTATTCTGTACACAGCATCCCTCCTCACTCTCTCTCTCTCGTCTAACCTATATGCTACGGAAGGACCGACCCATACGTAACTGTTTAAACCAAACCGATTCCTCCATGTGTAATCCTGTGAGTTAGGCAGTTAGACACATAAGTATCAAGTAATTACAGACGGCTTGCCTCATCAATGCATCTCCTCTACAGCTGAAACTAGTTTTATGTATCTTCTCTCAGCCTCGGATCATTGTGTTTTAGCCTCAACACAAAATCGGAATTTAACAATTCTATTGCTGTTACATTGAGATAACAGTGTGAAATCACATTTCACTCTAACTAGTGTAGAACAGTAAGCTGAATTATCTATAAAATTAGTAATTATTTACACAGATTTGAAACTATAGTACCTACCTACTATAATTCAACACAGCTAAATAGTGTTCATCCGGAGACTTAAAAAACGATGAAATACATAAATTTAAATGCCCATTCGTGACAAAAACAGCCATTGAATGATGTATGACTATGACTAATTAAAGAAAATATCTACAGATGCTTTTACACAGTGTTAAAAAACACATTTTTGATTATTAATATAATATATCTGAGCTAAACGACCGATTTGATTTGATTCTAACTCTTTCTTTTTGTGAGAATGTGTGTGATTTTCTCTTCATCAAAGGGTACCTTCATACATAAACCAAAGTAAAACTAGCAGTTGTGCATGTATGTATACCTACGTACGTATATTTACAATTCGTCTTATCAAACCCTAAGCTTTAGTGTAAGACTTGCCTATATTTTCTATACAATTTTCAGCATTTTTTTAAAAACATTATTTGGTGTACTGTGTGACCTACAAGTATTAACACAAAAAATGTGTGGTTTTAATATCTTGAGTCTCACGAGACGCGTCAGACCAAGCCAAAATTATAGATACCTACATAAAGATGTGAGTGGCTATATGTAATAAACGGATTATCTGCGTAGCATAGCATGTTACATACGTACATTGCTGTATAAAGCGGATATTCTACAGACCACCGTATGTTTAAATCCATATGCACCCAGTTTACGATAGCATTTCATCACATTTGATTTGATATACAGCATATTGCTCTCCCAGTCAACACTATTCTCGAAAATTATTTCACTGAACCCATGTAATAATTTTACAGCGTGAAATCAATCGTTTTTGAACATTTATTGAAAATCGGTCCTTGCATTTGTATGTATCCCTGCTTGCAGAAGTCTGTTTGAAGGTATTTTTTTGGCTATTGAACAGACTCATTTAATTAATTGTATTGAGATTTATATCGTAGACGTGGGCAGGGAGCAGTATTTATTTAAATTATCAAAATTACAACTCTAAACTGCTTGCTCCATGCCTAGACTTTCTCAACCCTGCTTTCTTGTTAACTGCACAGAGAAGAAACATGGCTAACACGGCCGTTGGAAGATGTTGGCGTTGGCAATGGGAAATGATGCTTGCTGTTGCCTAAAATATTATTGTTAGTTAAAGCCTATATAGCCCATGATCATGAATTCAGAACAGACACAGACAAGCCCTTTGAATTGCAAATAAAACCCGAAAGAAAATCCAGACAGCACAACAGTACATAGTATGGAACGAAAGGACACATAAGAGAGTACAGTATTTGCTACTTGTGTTTTGACCCAACTAGTTTGAATCAATAAAATGAAAGAATTTTTTCATACTTGATGATTTTTACACGTACGAATTTCAACGTTACATTTGTAGAAAAGAATTCTGCATTCCGATCGTACATAAAACAGTAGAGCTCATTATTTCCAGTACATTACGCATTTTAAGAAACTGTATCAACATCGAAACTCAAACTCCCTGATGCCATAGCCAAAGTCAAAAGCAACCCATCGCTTGCTTTTAAGGGAGAAATTTCTTTAGATTATACAGTCTATTGTGCCAAAATAATATGTTAGAACTTGTGTACAGATTTTAACTTGTGATCCTTCTACTTAAAGGCTCCTATTAACCATATTCTGAGGGAAAATATACACATAACTAGGACCAGTTCAGCTGTAATTACAATCAGTAATTAATGACCAGCACATAAATTAAGCTCTTGAAGTTTGAAAGCCAAAGGAATCAGGTTGATACTACCTTCAAATTAGAATGTATTCACTTAAGTACCCTGTCTTATAGTTAGACTTATACGAACTGCTCAATCTGTCTGCCTTTCTATACTTACACACACACACACAACCTAGAATCTAAGTATTTGCTAGTAATAACAGGAATTTTGCTATGGCTACGAATTGAAGCTTACACTCTCTTCGTCTTCTTTCCATGTGCACTTGAGCAAGATGGGAAAGTTGATAATTCCATTGTATGGTCGTCGTGTCGTCAGGGTAGAAATATTTGGGAATTACTAATACTAAAGTTATGTGAAAAGTAGTAGAAAGCATTCAGGAAATTAAAGTTGTTCGAGATTGTATGAGTGAGCGTCATAATCGAAAATCCTTTTAGTCATGTTGATACATAAAAGTGAGGAAGACTAGATTCCAATGTTGCATAACATAGTTGTTATACATTGAATGGAACATTTGGTTTATCTGTAGTAGCTTTTTGAGTCTGTCGCGTGGGAAGGATTTGGTTTTGGTTTTGCGAATTTGTGTAGGTATATGTTATATTCTGTGACAAGTGAGAGCGCAGTTTTACGTTAACGTTATGTGCAAAAGTTAAATACGGAGCTTCCCTTCGTCGTACAGTTATAGTAGGTAGGTAGGCTGTTACTATTTAATACAGCATTAGGATTACATTAAAATTAGAAATACAGACATACCTTCTAGACTTTTAACTTTTAAAAGTTTCACCTGCTTTATCCCTCGTATCATTCGTCGCCAAATCCTTTTTTACACCAACTCCCATCCCATTTCACTAATATATACCTATGTACATGCATAGAAACTACTTAGCGACAGACTCTTGGCTTTTGAGTGCCTCAGAATAATCCTTTCACCTGTAGAAAAGCCCTGAATAAATATAATACTACATTTCAGTGTAAAATGTGTCAAATTAAATGGAACCATAAAGCCACCGTATTTTTTAAAAAAAAACTGATCTTGTTTAAAATCTAAATAAAAGCTACTTCCGGCGTCCGGACGAAATGATTTGTATGAGGGAATTGGAGGTTTCTAGCGGGGCACAGTAAGATTTACTTTAAAAAATGGATGCAGTTGTTTCCTAAAAGTACTAATAAATAATGCTACACCTTTCGAATCCTTCCAGTAAGGATATGCTAATGCAGTAATTCACGTCAGAGATAGTACGAGTGACTTTAAGTCTCGTTAAATGCAGAGAGTCACTAAGCGTTTTACTTAGAAGAAGAGTCAGTGTACTAGATAAAGGATTGGACCTTGGGCACTAACTTTCAGAGGCAGGTACAGAGGCTACACCGAGATCTGTATCAAATAGTTGATCAGATTAAAAAAAAATGTAAGCAATTAATCCTCTCCTATATGCGTAACTTAAGAATGTGAGCATCCAAGCAAGCTGAGTATGTACTTGAGACAGAGGTCTAAATTTATATACAAGTGGCCCTAGGAATAAAAGGGCACGTATCGATCATTAGTTGATACTTTGCCAGCAGTAGTTATGGTAGATGATAAGCTGAGAAAAGTATCAGATTATTATTATTCCATCCCCATACATGAAAAACCGTAACTCAGTCTATTCTACTCCGTGTCTCTGCACGTCTCCTTTAGTTACAAACTTAATTCCCATTATTCACTTCCAACTTCCAACCTTTCATAGTCTTTCAGACCTGTATCAGTGTTTGCTTTATTCCCTTCCACTCACTCCCAGAGATACGGAATCGACTGAAACGATTAAAAATTAAAAATATGTGTAAAGTGTAGAGTGTGGCATTCATACTACATACACGAAGGAAGAGTGCTCTCCGAGAACCATTTGAAAAACCACAATGCTATTTACAAAAATAGTGTCCTATATTACATCCTCAACGACATCCTTTCACGCAAATCTAAATCCAACCTGTACGGCTGACTGTGTATGAGGGAATCCACGGATGAGATAAATGTGCTCCTATTACACAACTATGTATCTGGGAGGAGTGGGAGTTGGGAATTACAGCTCATTTAAAGTAAAATAAAATCAAACGGCAGGTAAATCAATGAGTGGAGAGGCATTAGACGATTTAGACAATTGAAGGATCATCTTGTAATCCTCTTTTAGCTAATTTTACAAATATTTTGGGTACAAGGGATAAGGAGCTATGCAGAATGCAAGGGATTATATAGTGACGAGACCATTGGATTTTTGAATGTTGAGAATAAAAAGGAAAATCCGTTCTTGAGCCAATTCTAGTCAATTAACTTAAATAACCCTATTTTGTTATGTTCTTCCCATTTGACGGGTGATGCAGGCTGTAGTAAAACCAATTTTCGTAAAATTACAACATAATTAGGGAGATAATCGCCATCGTCTACACTACAAGTGTATATATACATATACAGTAAACTGGGACCGATAGACTAACAGATACTTACAGCAAGAACCGATTCTTCAGTTCAGTCAAAGTTAAAACCGAAAAAGAACAAGAGGAGGATTCTCTCCTTTGAGTCATATGGAGAGATCCCGGTTATTATAATTATTTCTTGGCTACACATGCACGCTGCCGATGTCGATGGTTTTGCTGAGCACATTTTATGAGTTGAGATGACGGGATGTCCCAACGTAACGTAGACCGGGAGAAGCTTAGCTATGACTTCAAACGCCTACCTTCCTCCACACACATTCGAACTCCGAAGAGAGGCAGAGGACAGGAATTCGTTCTGCAGACTAAAGAGCGAGGAGATAGCTCTGAGAAATCCATAATGATAAATGATAAATGAAAAATCAAATAATGCCAATGTCAAGTTGATCTACTTTTCAATTATTGACTTGAAAAAAAAAATAAGATGCGGGGAGACTCGCTGATTTTCATTTGAGGGTTTAGGAAAAAGGAAATAACAAGTTGCAGTCTATCGACACGCTATTTTTCGTCCGAAGAGACATACATTATTAACTGGATGTTAACTAATAGGGTTCTTGAGATCTCCCTGGCTTGGTTGCTTGGCTGGCATACCAACACCGAAATACAATCGCTCTCTTGCTTGTCACTCCGTAACCATACGGATAGGTATGTACCTACGTACCTCTCACTCACTCAGGGAGACACACACACACACACTCACTCTCGGAGCTATGGCTACCAAATGCGAAAGCGATGAGAGTCTCCGGTGTCGTGTGTCGTTCTATGTCTTCCCTACATCCATAAATATAATTATATATCTACTCGGTCCTAGACACACACGTAAAATCTGAGTACGCCGAAACCCGGGTTCAGTCATAATAGAGAGAGAGAGAGAGAGAGCGAGAGAAGCCAATGGAGTATTCATTTATCTAATGCTATTATTTTCAGTGTTCCGCATTTAAAACCCAGCATAGCATAGTTTTTTTTTGCATAGCGAAGCAATCTGTGTCGCTTTCGCTTCATATTTCTCAATCCCATAAGTTTGAATTTAAAATAAGAGCAAATTCTAATGCATGCAATTGCTACTGCCAACGTTCTCGTTTTTTACACGCCACACCGCACCGCACTCCAACCATACACAACACCACACCACTTCATGGCATTTCACAGAGAGAACAGTGAACACTCATCAGACACTTGGAGTTTAAAAAGGATGGTACTTCATCTATAAGTTACATGGCCGGGCATTATCTGTCTCCCTGCCATCCCTATAATAATGCCAGTAGTGTCAGTAGTCAAGGGGGTAATGTAGAGTCAAACAACACTCAAGACTCTCAAAAACTCAATCGTAATAAACAACAAGAATTTTTATTCTCTTTTTTTTTTTGTTTTTTTTTCATTTTCAATTACTTACTAGAAGAGAAGAACGACAACTCACCTAGAAAGCATGTAGACAAGAGGAAAAATTGTTGCATAATATTGCCACCACTTAGAAATCCTTCCGATGTCACACCCGCAAAATCTTAACACGTAAGAATTTTCTCGTCACTCTTCATTCATTCAAGAGGGAAATATATCCTCTTCTTATTTTTAGCCATTCGTGAGTACTGACTAGTGAGTACGGAAGACATGGAATCAATACCTTTAGACAAAACTTTAGTTTAATTTACCGTGTCAATCTTAAAGGCAGACAGACAGAGAGAGAGTCCAGTCTACTCATTACATCCCAAATCCAATTAATATTCGAGTTTCGACGAGCCCTCAGTGTCCCTTTGATTTGACTCCAGGTGAGGCGGAAGAGAGGTGAGCAGATGCCAATGACTCAAGGGTGCAACATCCATATGTAATTTATGTCATAAAAACTTGACTAGTGTCGAACATTGGCACATACTAGCAACGGACATGGTTCGGATACGTGAACGGTGTGAGGAAATAGAAAAATATACTACAATAATAATGACAATGGTAGGGAAGATGAAGATGACGGACGTTCAGTGAAGACGGAATTCAAATTGTCGCAATTTTATCGGTAACGTCGGAACCAACTACAGCACGATTAGGATTACGATGTGATTTGTATTTAAACATTGAGCAACGCATTGCGGCAACAGGCACATTTTTCTCATTCTGTTTATTTGTCTACTTGGACGACACTGTGTAATGTACCGAGTATGAAGATAGATTCACTCTTTTTTTTAAACACTTTTTTTTTAATTTTACATCCCTTGCAAGTATCTGTAAAAATTTACGGTCAAATATATACAAGATGAATTTGGATAGGGATGACACATTTAGATAAAGTTACAACTTCCGAAGTGATTCATGCTATTCACGTAACTGATGCGACATACGTATTTTCAATATTGCTATTTTGGTAATTAAATTTGTAAAGTCAGCCTTGTTTAGCGGCAGAAGGCACGGGAACATAAGGTAGAGAGTGACTGCACAACTATGTACTGTACTGTTCTTGTACTTTTCTCCTTTTTTTTAAGGCATCCCAGTGATAGTGTTGTATAAGGTAGTACGGTGATGATGTCTCCACGATGAATAAATTTGATATCGGTATTGTAAGAGGTAGTAATTTATTATATCATATGACTTCTTCAAGCCTGTAGACACTGGACTGGTAGTGCAGATAAAAATAGGAATACCAAGAAACCAAGTAATCAGGAAGACCACACGGATTCATTCGCTCTCTGAGACTCTGACTGAAATGAAAATAAATTCCAATGGAAAAAAAAAATGTTAACGTATGTGATGTGAGACCCTTGGGTTTTCCTTTATGGAAGCACAGGATGAGAGCACAGCTTTCTCGAGAGTGAGAGATAAATAAATTTAAATACTGAAAGGGATATCGGCCTTAAAATTATGATGAAGACACATTTTGTAGTGTAAATGAGCGGAAATTGCAGACTTGGGATTGTGAAACTGTGTGAACGAAGGCTCCTCGTGAAGCTAACTGAAGAAGGAGAAAGAGAAAAGTATTTAAACGGAGACAAGTTATGTGGTGCTCTCGAGTTGAGAGTTGAGGCAGTGGATAGATCTCACGACTGGAGAAAGATTTGAAAAGATGTGTTCACCTCAGAATAGATGAATACTAAAAATAAACCGACTCTAGCTTCTCTCTATTCTTATTTCTTTATGCCTGTCTTGTCCTGTCTTCCCGTGAGTTGACTATGTGTGAGAGGAGCCAAAGCCAAAGCCAAGGAGGATGCACAGCGTCTCCGTCTCACAGTTCTCCGTCTTCTCCTCGGGTTAATACTGTTGTACAACTGTAGCAAGTTGGATGGAGATGAAGGAAGCTAGCAAAACGCACGTTTACGGCTTGTTACGCACAGCACACGACAAGAGGACGAGAAGACAGGAAAGTAGATAGACTCAGAGAGAGAAGAGAGAGAGAGAGAGAGAGAGAGAGAGAGAGAGAGAGAGAGAGAGAGAGTGTGGTGAGAAGAAGGATGCTCCAAAACTTTTAATACTTTCAATTTAACTTTATGAAGCGGTGTGTGTGCCATGCATGCAAACGGATGGATGGATGAATCTTCCCTGCCTGCCCGCCTGCCTGCCCGCTTCCCTGCCCTGCCAGCCTCTGCCTCTGCTACACTCACCCGAAGTCATCAAGTCGTACTTTTACACAACGGCCGCGGCCCATTACCCATTCAAATGCACACCCTACAGTTTACAATTACTTATAATTTACAAGGAGAAATAGCGACGGAACTAATGACAAAATATTTTATCTAACGTCAATTTTTATCCATGATCTCCAATCTAAACTTGACGTTTTAGCTCCCAAACTACGGTCGCCGGATTCCTATTCCTATTAGCTCTTCCCTTCCCGTCTTCCCCCACAGTGGCCGTCTCAAGCCATTCCATACTACGCCATGCCATGCATTCCGCTATTAACTGTGTTCACTTAGACATTTCATGCACACTTTACACTCGTGCATTTGCCGGATCAACTTTATAAGATCCTCTCGTCTCTACTACCCGGTGTACATGTACTGCGACGTATAATCTGTGACATGTTTTTTTTGAATGCCCTCCTCCTCCTCCTATCAATCTACAGGATGGCCCGACGGCCTTTTAAAATATCCTCGTCTCCAACCAGGTAGCTACAGTTTTGTATTAGAATTGTATTGACAAGCATCTTTTCCACCGCAGCCGTCTCGAGTTATAAACAACCCACATCCATCTTCACCTGACAATACTGACAAAGAACAAAAGGGCTTCTCTGTTTTAATTTGTCATTTAGACAAACTTGAAGATGAGCAGA
This sequence comes from Dicyrtoma fusca, assembly GCA_034695205.1. NCBI lineage: Eukaryota > Metazoa > Arthropoda > Collembola > Symphypleona > Dicyrtomidae > Dicyrtoma > Dicyrtoma fusca. The sequence goes on along the minus strand of JAQFZC010000168.1, from coordinate 555 downwards.
CATTAGACAAAAACTAGGACTTGTTGGCTTTTCAGCTATAGAGCAGTTAGTTGGACCTAACTCGAAATTTTTCATTACATTTCTTGAATATGTACGATTTTGACATATTATGTAAAACTCTGGTAAGTACACTGAGAATTACCACATCTGGATCACATCATAAAAAAAGTGAGTCCATTTTAAAACTTTAAAACCGCATCATTTTGATGTCTTAGAATGCATCATAATGATGGGAACCAGATGGGCTCCAGATGAGGTACCTTCACAGGATAGGGAGTTAACATAGGCTAAATGTGGACCTCATCAAAATGATGCGTTTTTAAAGTTTAAAAATGGACTCACTTTTTGGCCAAAATGATGCGATCCAAATGGTTTTTAGTAGAGTGTACATATAATATGTACCTATGGGCTCTTAAAAAATCAGTTCATATCTGTGTTCATCAATCGTTTTATTAAGCATTATGTGCATAAAACGTCAATTTTGTTATTCCAATTTCAATTATGATGCAATCGATAATCAACGACTTTTTGTATAGTTACATTCTAACCAGTAAG
>JAQFZC010000167.1:0-72725 GCA_034695205.1 Dicyrtoma fusca | reverse complement strand
ATGGACAGGATCTTAGGTGTAGTCAGCACATTCTATTTTTTCCGACGGAAATATCTTTGTCTTCAAATTACGTCTGTGACCATGCAATGTATTTCAGTGTAGCATGCTTTCACAGGTGAGTATACTGCATTTTCAATTATTACAAGATCAAAAATCTTAAAGTTAAAAGCTTGTACCACTACTAGCATTATACATATTATATCTACTGTCTATTCATAGTGAAAAGCAGACTGTGAGCAATGAAGCACCTATGTAAGATTTTGTCTTCACTTCCGATTCCGAAGGTTACATAACCATGATGCGTTGCAAACCAAGCATTGGTTGGTTCTTCATTAGATTTTGGTGCAATATTATTACTACGCACTCATTCCTTACTTTAATTATCACAAAGTTTTGAGAAAAATTAAAACGTTCTATTTGCAACTTTACAACCGTTCAATGCAAAAGCCATGATGCCCTTGAGGGCTCAAATACCGAGTTGTTAAAAAGTGAAAATTATTCCACTTTCTTTGGACAGTGTGTTGGAAAGATCAAAGCAACGTATTTAACACAATTAGCACCCTTAGCGAAGATCATCTGGTGAAATTAACTCTAAACTAGAGACTAGTTCGTTAGATAGGATATCGCCGTATCTGGTCTGCTCATGCTAAAGTTATGCATATATTTACTTCAAACAAATCTTGTATACTTGTAATTAGCATTAGTAGGCAAGCCGGTAGAATCACAATAATTCTCATTCAAGATTCAAAAATCAATAAACAGGAATAAAATTACTACTGAGTGAGTGATAATAAATGGAATGAGAAAAGATCATGAGTTGTACTGCCACCGACTCTGTAGGTAATTAAACCCACATACCTACAAAAGGTAGCCAGTCCAGTATAACATTTCGTTTGTAGTTTGTGGAATCCAGAGGTAGCCCTATAAAAAGAATATTTCCCGCTGAAAACGTTGTGTGTGTTATACTAATGAATCAAGAACGAGAAGAGAGAGAGAGAGAGAGACGAGAGAGCACTGAGAGAGTAATCGAGGGAGACGAGGGAGGGAGGTTGTTCTTAAGAATGAAACCATTATTAAATGGTTGTCAGGTTGCATTCCAGGACAGAAACCCAAATTAATAAAATACAAACTATAACTAATGAATTAAAAATAGAAGCCCCATAACAACAACAACACAACAGCAGCAGAAGCACCAGCAACATCCTTTTTTCTTACGTAAAATAATAATAAGTCTTATTCCTAATCTTGTTCTTGGACTTGACTTGACTTTCCTTGCCTTCAATGCCTGGGTTGCTGGAGAAGCTATACCTATGTATCTACTTACTACTTACTACAAAGTATGAAGGTTCCTTGGAACTTGAGACTTGAGCTCAAAGAAGATAATATGACGGAAAAATCGATTAGGTTCCATTCCATTTCATTCAATCTGAACGTGTTTACGTCGGGAAGAGTGGAGGTACGGGAAAGACACACACACAGAGGAACCATGACGGTTCTGGCCCAACTCAAAAATTCGTGGAACGAACAAAGAATTTAATATAATAATAAAATATAGGTATATAGGGTATACCACGTACCTATATGCATATCCCTATAAGTTGCACCAGTTAGGACGAGAAGAGGAGAGGCAAGTATAAAATTAGAAATTAGGTTTCCAAAATAAAAATGAAGATACGATAAATTGGGAAAAAATGGTGCAAACCCAAGGAAAGATTTTTCCATCAAGGTCCTGCAACGATAAACTATATACTATACACTATAGGGGCATGTATAAATATAATAATTATAGGTATTTAGAAGTAAGGTTGTACGTTGGTATTTCGGGATTTCATTTTCATTCATTCCCGTCAAGAATTAGAAGTCATACAACTACAACAACAACAAGAAAAAAAGCAACATAGCTAACTGAGCTACACACACATTGTAGTGGCTGGTCTAAGGTGGAAGTCGAAATAGGAAGCAGTAAAAATGAGGAGTGAAGGTTCAACCTGGTTTATATTGGAAGTTCGTAGGTCCAGAGCTACACGGCGAGAGAGGGAGAGACAGAGAACCCGAAACTTATTACAGCATATCTCAGTAATGACTACTAATCATAAGTGTTCTTATAACTCCTTGATGCCCCTCAATGAGCACATAGGGAAAGTAGTTAAGTTTTTATTATCTGTTGCGGTGCGGTCCAATTCAACTTGTATCCAAACTCCTCACAGATATTTGAGCAGATGTTAGTCATGTCGTAGTCTCTCCAACGCTGGACCAGATCTCAATCCATACAACGACGAGGAGTAGGAAGACAGAAGAGGAGAGCAACAGCAGCCCAGCCAGCCGACAACCGATTAGAATTAAAGTTATGCGTGTGCATCCCATTACATCTGACTCACTCACTCACTGCTTCTCTATCTCCGCCGTATCACTACTATTATTATTATTATACACTTAATGCATTCACCATAATCATATTTTCCTATTATTCACGTTGCTACAGTATCAGGAGCTGTGAACTGATAAGTACGCTGATATATACCGTAGGTATAGGCTTTGGAAGCTTACCTTTGCTTTCCCTTCCATCGCATCAGTTTAGGTACTTAGCTTTGGGTTCTGGCTCTCGTTCTGGTGGTATTAATGGAGTGCAATCCGAATTTTATAAAAGATGATAGGGATGATGCTATGATCTAATATTATTATTATCCAAGATACGAGAGATACCTTGAAAGAGTGTCGGGAGTGATGAATACATAGAATCTAAGATGGTGATGATGGTATGCTTGATATGTTCCACACATTATCTTATTATTATTATTTTCTAGATTTTACACTGGGCAACTTATTGCCAGCTCCAAAAAATGCATATACATACATACACAGTTGGAAAAAAAAGATAAAGTCCTTACCACCTTGCATATATATACATATATACCTATAGAATATATTCATAGCGAATGATGCAATCGAGAAAATAATTGAGATGAGCTCCATTGTATCCTGTATTGTATAAACTATTATTGCAGTAGAAGTAAATAAGGGATATACCCATAGTGACTAAATTTATTGGGCTATGCTTATACTGGAGGTCTGGTCCTGGTGCTCCTATCATCTATATGATGTGGATTGATGCATACTGTATGTAGATGGATTAAAGCTAAAACAAATTACGGGGTTGGCTGTTGGCTTTCATTCATACACTTGCTGTGATGTTGGTGTGGATGGTGTGCCAAGTGTATAATGAGTGTTGGTGTGAGAGAGTTGCTCCAGAGCTGTGGCCTGCACTTCACTCCTTGGTCTCCTTCCACTCACTTTCATTCATTCCTTTTTCCGTTCCATCTCATCTCATCATCAGAGTCAGCTCTCCGCGTATCCTCCATTCATCGCATGTCATTTACTATCTGTGAGCAGATACGCTTAGTTACAATTTCCTCAAACACATTCATTAGACAGATACATTATTATAATAAGTGCACTTGTGCGCATGGGGAAGAGGCAATCAAATGGGTCTCGAACTGGACACGATTCCATGTAGCACATTTGTAGCGGTCGCAGTCAGTAGTCTAATTATTATGCACGCACAACCATTCGCTGTCGCTGTTATGATGTATTTAGGTAGGTACTCACTTCTTCTCCTTCTTCTGCTGCATATTATTTTGGTGATCTCCTGCTATGCGAATGTGTTAGTAATAGCCGCGTTGATTATGACGGCCCTATGTGTGGACTGTCCCAGTGGAAGGATGGAGAGACAAGACATTATCGGAGAGACAGAGTCGCTCTCTCGACCCACACTGCAGTCACTGAGAGGAGGTATCAAATCTCATTCATAAGTTCCGAGGTTCCAGAAAGAATCTCATTGAGAGAATTGATGTCAACATGTGGGTGGCGCGATGATGGGAGAGGGTGAGAGGGTGAGGACTTATGTTTATACAGGCAGCCAGCACTTACACGTTCACTTACACTTACTTTACACATCTCCATCCACCCATCCAGCAGCAGCATACAGAGATGCGATGGAGACAGAGAGAGAGAGAGACACTCTGACTTGAACTTGAATTCGGTGGTGACTGCGGCCGTATGCACGTCTTTGTTTGGGGACCAGAGGAGAGATAATGAATATGTGCTTTGATTTCATAGCATGTAATTTCTGTGTGAATGCATCGAGAATATTGATAAGTGGATGCAGCAGGAGGAGAAGCAAGTGTCAAGTGCTGTCGACAGTGCACATTCCACGTTCACGTCAACTCAGGACTCAAAGTCAAACAGAAAATGCAGGAGGGAAGCTCGTAAAATAACCAACTGGCACATATCTGGCCCGGCTCCCTCCAGTTCGTATACATACGCATGTAATTTTCCAAATACAAGTTGTTATAGGTATGTACGTACTATGCTTTTTTAGATTATCCACAAATGCATCCATACTGCACCGCACAATCTGTCTATATCAGTACATAGTTAGTAGTAGCTGCTTCGCTCTCACACAGACCCAGTAATTGGAAGTATATTTGTGTGTAGTTTTTTTTTGTTGACTGGAATGGAGACCATTATGAGTCCATAGAGGACTGTTGGCTTTATCCAGAGGCTGAAATCTAATTCAGTGTAATCATCAAAATGAATGCAGTTCTATAAATAAAACAAAAATAGAATTTCAAATTCGACAGCGATGCGGCTGAGAGGGCTAATGTAAGATATGAGTTCAAACTGCATGTGAACTGCTCCACGTGTGTGTGTGTGTGTGTGTGTGTGTGTATCGCTGGGGTTGTATTCATTATCATTTAGATTTGGGAAGAGACACTGTGGGCTTCCTATCTGACTGTCTTTACTGTACTGTACAGTTAAATTCTCTCGAAATTCCGATTTCATAACTGCTTGTTTCATGCATAGGCACACAACATCCACTTGGCTGTAATTACCTATGTAAACACGGGTGTGCTTCGAATGGAAAAGAAAGGAAGGCATTGACAATTGTGTTTAAATAAAACTCTTTCCAAGAAGTCTCATTCAGAATTATTGTCTTTTAAAGTTTAAAATTTTCTGTTTAAATGCCCTTCTTAAGCTTAGGTACTTCATGTATGTAGTTCATGGAGGTCTACAAGGGCGAATGCCCAAATGGTTTATTACCAGGCTCTATTTTCCCTTCATTCAGATAAGCTATACCCATTTTCATGAGAGCTACAGATATTATTTTTGATTTTTAACAACTGTCGCTAGTACTACAAATAGTACAGATAAATTGTTGTCATTTTTGTACTTAGTTTAGTTTCTTAAAAAAGGCACTGACCAGACCATGCATACTAGTCGTATGTATGTAATATATTCGTTGGAAATTTTTCAGGGTCTGTTTGTTGTTCTTACTATTTAATATTGTTTTCATTTTAGAGTCTAATCAGTACAATCAGTATTTTTACGACCCATGAATTCAAAAAAACCATCCGTCCACTTAGTTTTCAACTTTCTAAGCTATTTCTGTAGTCGTATTAGAAACGTTTTTAAAAAATAAATACTAATATCAAGAAACAATTGTCCTATCACTCAAAAATTAAGCCGGCACATTTAATAGCTGATCAGCTGAATTCTAGTTTAAACTGCATTCTAGCGTATTCCTTACCCGGATTAACATACTCTAATTAATCCCAAGTTATTTTCTTGCAACTGCCTGCAATTATGGTTTTCGTCTGTTTAACTACCAGATTTAGAAGTAACTTGACTTGAGACCAAACTTTAAATGAGTGTTCGCTGCACGGAGGGACATCCATTATGAAAGATAGGAATCTTAAATCCAAAACAGCTGATTGGGTTGCTACGAGATAAAAGCTCATTGTTTTAAAGGACATAAATTAAGGCAATTTTAAGGACAGTGTTGAGAGGCAGGAGAAGGTCCTTTTTGGGGAAATCTTATTTCACGTCGTCTTATCTGTAGTTCGGCTCATCAATAAAATCCTCCAATGACCTTGTGTACAATTAAAATCTATAGTAAAGCACACAGCATAATGCATATGTGTAATATACGCTTCAGTTCATAAATCATAGTAGGTAGGTACATTACCGACAGAGAGAGAAACAGAGAGACATTCGTGCTTTACACGAACCTTCTCTGTTTTCTTTCCATGCAAACTGCCTGTTTTAAGCAGAACACTATTTTACTTGTTCCTGAATCTTGTATTGTCCTTCTCAAGTACAGAAATGTTCAACAAGTCTTAGAAAAATGCCAAATTCCCTGCCCTGCCTTCCATTTAATTTGACTCTTGATGATTAAAGGCACATATTCTATTCTTCTTTCCCTCGTCTCCGTCTCAGAGGCCCGCGTCTTCCGCTGCCTTCACCATCGAGGACCACCTCCCCCTCCTCTTTAGTGTTTTCTTCCTCCGAATAATTGACTTTCATGTGCTCTTCTCCGCCAGTCTATTCGATTCCGATACTCAAACAAATAATAGTGACCGCCTCGTCGTCCTTTTTACTTGAAAACCTGACAAAAAAACTATCTGCTGGTCATTTCCATTTGAAAAGAAGGAGAAAAAAAGGTCTTAGTTTGGTGGAAAATTTTGTTATTTATGAGTTTAAACCTCAAAGATAAAAATTATGTCAAAGGCTGTAGTACATAGAAGACAAACAAGAAAAATGGTGGGGCACTCCACAGTACAATAAGGCTATAGGCTTCCTGCCAGTGGTAAAAATATATGTAGGTACAGGGCAATATGTGCTTATAGCTATCCTTTATCTACATATCTATACCTATTTTGTTTACTTGGGTGAGTTAACTACAGAACAGATACAAAAGAGCAAGAGTGTCAAACAATTGAATTGTGCCATTCATTATAATCTTACAATTGCACAGATTTATTTTACCGTTGTGTTCAGATAATACATCAGTTATCATCACTTCATTTTATTTATCATCATTATCACCGTGGAGAATTTACAATGCACTTTTTTTGCAATTGCACCACACACATCGAGACAATGGAGACAAAAATACGGAGCATCACGCTTGAAGTATTGTGGTCAGCGTAGATAATTATGAAAGCAAAACAGTCAATCGAAACCCTAGAATGTGTCAACGATTGTTTTAAGCACCAGATTGACAATAAGTTGATTTGAATGCACTATGTTCTAACTGTAGCCGGACATTTCAACCCCAAGTTATTATCATTAGAGTTAAAAATTACACTGAAGTTTTAATGAAATCTAATTACTCTCGAAAAGTGCATATTGACATGTACATACATAAAGCAATTGGAAAGTTCATGATTCATGAGTTTATTCAAATATTATAATTAAAAAGTCGATAAAATAATTAAACAAAAAATGAAATTATGCATCCCAATAATTCCGATTTAATAATTGTACATGGTAATTTTGAGTGAACTGTTCGGCATTCGTTCTAAGGCATTTAATATTAACCACATATTATGCAGAAATATAATTTAAATTTTGTTTGATTGTATCATCCGTGGATGATTTCTTCGATTAATCTAAAATACTATTCTACAGAAATTTCAAAATCTTTTGATGACTGGACATACTAATTCTATTTAGCTTCTTGTCTTCGTTGATTAAATATATCTATTTAAATATTCGGTTATACTATTCGGTCTATATTTTGTTGTTGTGAAGAATCCAAAAATAAGTATTTCTTGCAAGTATTAATTATTTTTTGTCAGTAGAAGTAGCAACATGGATATTTTTACAGGATTGTGATAAACACATTATGGACACCCCACAGAAGCCAACAACTAGGAAGCAAATATTGACACACTTTTCTTATCTCCTGTTTCTTGTAAAAATGTGCTGACTACCACGCGAAATCCTAATCTCGGGTGTATCAGCCACGAGATAAACAAAAGTTTACGGGACATCAGTAACTTGTTTCAAAAGTTTGACATTTAACAAGTGTTTTACTACGTCTATTTCCTGTAGTTTACAAATTACACCCAAATACGCTTGTAATGTGTACTATATACATACATACGACGACTAATTATTATAGGCTTACTTAATTTAAATAACATATTGTATCAGCATTTAATTGATGGCTAATTTAGTTGCAGGTGGATTTCATCAGAACCAGAAGCAAAATATCTACCAATATCCATAATAGCAAAAGAACAATACCAAAAAATAGGGATAAACCCAACACCGAGCCCAGATGATGTTTGTTTTTCAGTGATTCAACACATTGGTGACGAAATGTTTTGATGTTGAACTAAACTACAAATATGTAAGTACTTTTTTATCTTAATTTCAACGTCCGGTTACTCTACATTTAACAGTCAAATTCACATACACGAACGTATTTACTGAAAACGTTTCATGTTTGATGGAATTAATGGATGGAAATAATTGCGAATCGTTTGCACAGATAAACTGTCACTTACTCCATGTACATATATATTGACATGGATTCATGGTGAAAAATCTAAAAATTGTCAGTGATAACGTGTTTGCTTCATTTAAATGTTCCCCGTGAAGTATTGTTATGTTTTTGCCTTCGTATTTGAATCCATCTCTCGCCGACTCATCGTTAATATTAAGAATTTTGATCACATAGGCCCATTATCTCGAGAAAAAAAGCATCAGTTTTGATGCCGGTAAAGGCAATACCGTATAGGAGGTTAGTTTTAAAAAAATGTATTATTAATCCGGTAAAGATACCAAGCGCATGAATGATTGATAGTTATATCAATGAATGAAGGTATATTATGAAATTCTTCGAAACTGGAAGGTAATAAATTGTAAAATGCTGAATCAGTTCTCTAAACGAATATCTACAAAATCGTAGAGAGCAGAGGACCATAAACAGATTGCATAATTTCAAAAATACTCACATGCTTTTAGAGGGTGGCCACTCATTCGTGTATGATATTTCCGTAAATTTAGTTTTGGTGTTGAGCGAAGGTTAGATAACAGTTCTATGTAATTAAATCAGACTGCAGTCGACTAACTAAAGACTACAGCACAACAACCTAACCGTTGGTTCAACTCGTTTATTAGTCGTATTCGTACAAGTGGTCGCCTATGCACGTAAGCGTGGAGTGAGTGCCTTGTTAAATGACATAAATGTTTCATGAGTGGAGTGGTCCTCGTCCTCGTTGTTGTTGTTGTTAAATTGCATTCGGTATTTAAATTTTTTTCAAGTCAAGTCAAGTCACATGTTGAGTTGGAACTCCTACGAATATGATAGGAAACACGATGATGTCGTTTACATCAAGTTTACAAGCGCTTAAAAGTAACGGAAGGAGAAGATGCAGTTGGTATTCATAAGTAGATACGTGTATCCGTGTATTTAATAAGTGAACACCTAGTCCTCCCTACCTATATGTGTTGAAGAATGTTAATGGAAAACGAGATAATTGTCAAACATGGCATAACATTAAGATTACTAGTTGAAATATTAGTAGTAGTCAAGAGTACCGACGAATTCTAAAAGAAAAGATTTGTAAATAGAATCTGATGGAGTAACTAAATGAGCTGAGCTTTGTCTTACACCCATCTACCCAGTCAGTTTAAACAGTGCCCTCACTCTACCACCTACATCTGTGTCCGTCCATACCCCCCTGTCTACCTCTTGTCTTCCACAGGTAGTGCCTTGCCATGTACAGTTGTTCCCATCATGCAAAAGTCAATCCAATTCAATTCAGTTCGAAATGGGAAAGGTGAAGGTAAAAGGATGTAGGTGAAGATCATGTAACTTTTCTGGAGGTAACAAACTCTCAATGCTCTTCGTACTATAAGGTTCACATAAGTAATATTATGTAGACAGGCACTGTAGGTTATGAACCGTCATCTGTAATGCAACAATTTCATGTTTACAGCTCCTTTTCCTCTACTGAATTGAGAATCTAACAAGCTGGATTTGTGCTTGTAAAAAAATATCTGTCAAAACTCTTCTACCTGTTTGTTCCATCTATAGATGGGTACTTGCATAATTATGTAAGTACGCTTTTAGCATACCTTACCACTTTTATAAGGCACTGTCTGTATGAATGGGTTCCTAGTTCTTGCATACTAACTGCTTGTACAGATACGTTCTACTGTCTAGGTATGTAGGTACAACAATCAATGTCCAGCGTCTCCAGTTTCACAACTGCAATGTGACGTTGTATCTCTGAATAATACACAAGTACATCTATAACACTGACAAACTTTTTTAAACGAATTTTTGAAACATAATCTGAGCATTTCTTTGACGAATAATTATACATAGGCATGTTTATGGTCCCAATCAGATGCTGTAACTCTTGCTTGAGATTTTTTACTATACCTCGAACTACATACAGGTACGCTGGTATACAAGAATTTATTTGTAGTTTTTTTGTCATAAATTTATTTTGAGATTAGGAGGCAAAGCGTATCATTTCGACTGATTGTGAGCTCTGAAGTGCCGGGAATTGTGTTGTAATTTGTGTGTCGTACCTTTCGTCTCACTGCATTCCATTCACACAGCCATGGCCATACAAAAGCATCTTTTATTGCACGTACGCAAGATATCTGGAGATTGATAGGATGAGCAGGGCAAGTACTACTACAGGCGAAGTGAACAATACAATGCAATATTCTATACATATATATACATACATCCCCGCACACTTGCATGGTGTTTCTCGTCGCAGAGAGAGACAGAGATATACAAACACAGGGAAGGCAAGAGAAATAAGTGTGATAATAAGTTCAGGTTGTGTCTGCACTGCACTCCTTTACCACCACCATCCCTTTAGTGCACAGAAATAGACGACGTACGTAGTAGTGAGATGCTCTCCATTGGACGGCATCAATTTCTCAATGGATCTGAACAGGAAGTTGGTTCTTATTCATAATCTTCCAAGCCGGAGGACTCGTCTCGTACGGTACGAGAACAAACTTGAGATAATAGGCGAGCAAAGGTGTGAACTGTGAAGAAGATGATAAGAGGAATTCTTGTGGGAAAATTAATATTCATATCTACAGATATCCCTCGAGAGGCTCTGCTCTTTTCATGGATATATTATGCCCCCTTCTTAAGGCTATTACGTCAGCCTAAGGATGCTCCTTCTTTCACTTCTTCACTTACACTAGGACCCTCCGTTGATACATGGCAATTGCCTTCTGTTCCCTTACAATGTTATGTAATAATAATAGTAATAATAATAAAAGCTTGATTAACTGTGAAGCGCTTTACTAATCATAACAATAAAATAGTAATTTGTACACACATGCAGGGTATACACTTGCTTCGCGTGCATACCTGAGCTTCTACCGTGGATGAGACGGTACAGATCATTTATTAATTTACAGGATTCACTCAAATTGAAGGTGAATGAAAAAGGTGCAGTGTATAGTGATACTAGTGCAGACAGAGGTCCAACAGAAAGAACCGGGCTTTGAATTTCATTCTAGGTACATTGAACAGTTAGACGGGGGTATAAGAACACTTTTAAGATGTAGGTAGATGCATGTTTATTTATGCAGAACAATCACTATAACAGCAGCCTCGCAATACATAATATACATAGACCCCTAGGTTGAAGAAGTTTTTCATGTTCCAATTATGTAGTATGTACCACCCTGGACTTGATGATCCAGAATGACACCATCACCGTCTTGGGAGGAAAAACAAAACACAAAGTCCATATCAAATGTTACCTGCCTGCCCTCCTCTTCTTCTGCTGTCCTACACCAAGGAAATCTTAGCGAGAGTGTCCTTGTCGTTCGTTGTTTTTTGTAAGCACGTCCTTAGTCTTTAACATTCCAACAATAAAACATGAAGGAGAGCTATTCTACTCATATTTTGCTTCCCACCTCCACCAAAAGACCAAGATAAAGTTAATGTTTGCTACAGATTCGGAGCCAGATGAGAGAGAGAGAGAGAGAGAGAGAGAGAGAGAGAGAGAGACAGAGATGCTGGTTCTGGTTCTAATGCTGGTGTGTGCTGGTAGGGATTTTGACGACGCGCTGGCCATGGCTCAGCAGTAGTGGCATGGTCACACAGTATAATGCTTCCATTGTTGTTACCTGCATACGAAAGGGAGAACGCAAGGTTATTTGTATACATAGAAGAAAAGGGGAATCCAATACAAATTCAATGGGAACATACACGTCAAGAGCAAAAGCTTGCGTATCTGAGAGAAAATCAATGTTAAAGATAAGGAGCACAAAGAAGGTAAATGCTGTAATTCTTTCTCTCTTTATTTTTTTTCTCACTTAAGTTACGAGCTCAGTCTGGACCTGTAGACGGGATTTTGTTCAAACCTCAAATACTAATTTCATAAATGGATTGAACATGAAAATCTTGTTGGCTCTATGCATTTATTTTGTTCTAGTTATCGGAGGGAGAGAGACCCCAACTACATGCTATTGTCATTATAACTCCTTAACCTCCATTTAATTTCACTTATCTTTACGAGGAGTTATGTCAGGGGGGAAAGTGTGCAAAGAACATACCTACCTAGATTGGTCTCACAACCTCTTGGAGCTCCAGCACATCATACGTGCACACTTTCTTAAAATTTTAAACAAAAACTACTAACTACTGATAATTTTTTCCAGAACCGAATCAGTCTGCCCTATTGTAATTGTAGCAGAGTTTGTTCTTTTGAAGAATTCCCGGGACCGGTGCGGTGTACATAGTGTGACTGGCAGTGTCGAAATTTTTTTGACACTGAGTATTAAAAAACACTCCATACATTATCCTGGTTTAATGACTTAAACAATTATTAGATTCGAATGCATAAATTATATCAATATTAATCACATTGGAGAGGAGGGAATGCAGTACGGGATGCTTATACATAGTAGGCAATGTAGAAAGAAAATGCGTGAAAGAAACAAGTTTAAGACAGGGAGGGCTGCTGGAATGGTTTAAGTGGAAAACCATAGACTTGACTACTTGAGGGTTCTTACCCCTTGCGGGCTTCTTCCTTATAGGTTTAACACCAAGGATATTACTAAAGGTCACAGATAAAAATGGAGTATCTTAGTACGAGTAGAAAAGTAATTGAAGTAACTCTATTCCTAAATATGTACAGTGCTTCAGACAGCGTATCTTGAGATTTTTCATTCATAACTTTGTTCGTGTCCTGCCTATTTTCGTTCTCATTCTCGTTCTCGTTCTGGTTACATCCTCGGAGTATTAAGTGGTCGAGAAAAAATGTAGATGTGCGCTGATGCTCAAAGAGTAAAAGTAGATGTAGGTCCGTCGCTCTATAGTCATAACCGTTTGTCTTATTATTACTACTATTATTATTATTATTGGCTACTCACTGCCTGCGTGATGTTCACTTGAACTTTCTCGGTGAGGGCGCTGGTCCGTCGACCAGCCGACCAGCCGACCCACCGTCCCACTGGATGGATGAGCAACAGGTAGAAATCAGAGCTGAGAACCACAACAGTCAACAACTCGTTCTAGTAATTCCATCATCTATGAATATTATATGAATATGATACAATAACTTAAGATGAAGCATATGGAACCTATAACCGGTCTACCGGCTAAGGCTACCCATAGATTCTTGATAATAGAAAACAATACAAACTACTCAAACTTACAGGCTCAGGATAGATCTATGCACTAAATGGTTTTTGTTAGATTATAAGTAGATTTGTATTTGCTATGACGCGTTATTCATTATAAATAAGTAGGTAGGTCCAGAACTTACACAGTTACAAATGTACCTATAGGTGTGTACATTTGTGCATATCTAACTCAGTTTTATTATTATGCATTCATATTTAAGGGCCAAACATCCAAAAAACCAACGGCATGCGTAAAAATCTGTGAGCTACCACCTCTCATCTCTGTATCGCTATTTATGTACCTACCTAGGAACCTACCTAAGTAGTAGTAGGTAGTAGGTATCTATGTGTACGTATACGCATTAGTCTATTTGAACTTGGAAGAGCCAGAGAGCTCATAAATTAACTAGTTGTTTTTGTGCGTACAGGGATAAAACCTGAGGAATTGTGTGCTCATCTAGTTTTAATCTAAACAATGAGGAGTGGAGAGTAAGTCAAAGGCAAAGCTAATATGTACAGTCCAAAGAAAGTAAAGCAGGACTTGAGGGATTACGGAAATTCCAGAAAGAACCTCAATATGCTTTCAAGAGCAACAGCATCAGAACCATCACCAGCTTGAGCATCATTCATAAGTTATATAACGATAAATAAAGTGGAAGTCGGGCATTGTATGTACTGTGTGTCTACACATTATCCTGTATGTACGTAGGACATGACTGTGAAACCTACGTGACGTAGGTAAGTAGCTCGTATGTTTAGATTCTCCTGAAATGGAAAAGTTGATTCTGGTAATATTTTTCATGTTTTCCACAACAATTCCATTTAACAGGAACAGGATTGCAGTTTGTAGTCTATCGGTGTTCGTTTTTAAGGAGACTATAGCCAAAAATTTTTCTATAGGTAGAGCTGGAAGTATATAGTGTACCTATAATTCAAAAGAAGTTATGATGAGCTTCCCTCCGCTCCGCTTCCCCGTACGACTTGGTGCTGGCTGACTGGTGTTGGTATTGGTATTGGTACTGGTATGTGGAGATGAGCTTTAATATTATGATTCTTATTCTTTCCCCGGCTTCCTCGCCTTGTGCCGGCTTTCAAGTTTGTCTCTATTGTTTGAGAATTTAGTATTTATGAGACCGGCGTGCCAACATAAACTTCATGAAAAGTAGTTTTTGTTTCAAAATTGAACGTGTCAAAACGAAAACAGTTTTAAAGCAATGAAATTCCTAAATCTTTCTCTTATTTTCAGCTTAAAGTCTATACTGCACACGGCACTGCATTACACGTAGAACCACTAAACTGTGGTAGCTGCTCCTCTGGTTTGTATCTATGGAATCTTTATAGGGAGCAGAAGCAAGTGATTTAGCTCCAGTTTTTCACTTCTGTAAGTTAAACCTTATAAAGTGGATGGCAGGATGTGTACACACGTTCCGCACGTTGGACGGGTCTGTATGTCATTATTTGGAATTTTAGTTATTCATCCATACATACCTATACATACTATACATAGTACACACAGTATTACTACTGTCGAGGCTGGAAGAAAAGCTATTTACCGTAAATGACCGATTTTGACCCAGAGCTATTAGCGCAAAAAATCAGTTTAAAGTATCTTAGAAGAAAATAACTTATTTATGCCTATTAATACACATGTTGTTACTACCGTGTTGAACCAGGGGGCTACTGATCGAGCAGGGGCTCTTAGAGTAAATAAGCATTTGGAGCTTTAATGGGGGGCTAATGACCGGTCATTTACGGTAAATCCATTTTTCTTATAATTTCATACATCTCAGTTTAACTAGTAAGTCATTTTCAAATATAGGCACATTTTGTAAAGTAAATATATGATTAGGTGCATCACTTTAAAAAACCTTTCATAAGAACTTCATTGCAATGCATTGCATTGATTAGTCATAATTACGCTTTTTACACGATAGAAAGACATAAGTAATCACCTCCGTTTTTAAAAACCACACGTGCTAGATTTTGCATCTTTAGCGTATGTATGTATAGGCGGCATACGCATATAAAGTTGTTTTATTCTTGTTTGTACATATATACAGATACTAGTTGATTGTAATTCTAATAATAACTGTTTGAATTACGTTGATGGGGGTGACATTTATCGTTTTTTTATCAATGAGAATTAGTACTGAATGCAGTGACATTTCCATTAGTTGAATGATTTGATTGAGGTCATTTTGGAGGAGGAGGTGGAGTTGAGGAGTTGGATAACGTGAAGTGAGGTAAAGTATACGGATGTATATATTTATATTTAGGTATACCTACCTATATTGCAAAGTCCATAAATCCCAGTATCAGTGGAGTTATTATGTATTTATAGATATAATTATGTATTCAAAACCGTCTGATGATAAGATATCCTGTGTATTTGGTTATTCCTCTTTCCACTTCAACTTCACGCACTTCCAATCCCAAGCCCAAAACATCACGTAGTTCATTAAGGGAAATAGATATAGCTATAGGTATGCACACGCAGATAGTACGGCACAATAGGCATTTCCCCTCAATCCCCATCCTCCATGTGTTGTTGACTTCTGAAACTGTTTGTATCTCTGTGAAAGTGCTCTTGAAGCAGTTTATACTAAAATGATATCAAATGAATCGTTGTCACTTTAGTTGTTGTTGTCGTTGGAGGCTGCAACGGACATTTATTGGAGGATCTCAAAGTTGTGTGTCATATAGTACATTTCTATAGAAAATGCGTTTCATAGACGAGCCACATACAATGTTGTCTGGTACAATGTGTAGGTGTGTATGTAGGTACGGCTTTTGGCTTTTGTCCCCCATGAACTGCTTCAGAGTTTGACAGATATTAGAATGAATTATTATTTAGGATTTTAAATGTGGAAGAGAACCTTTGACAAGGAACTCAAGGTGTAGTCGTTGTTGTAATTGCCGTGTACATACGAAAATTTAAATCTCAAACATTTTACCGATAATTCTATGTATTACATTGTGTGCAGTTCATTAAACCGTCGAGTCACTCCAGATTAGCTTGGCATTGAGAGTGTCATTAAACCGATTTAAAATCCATTTGCGTCCAGTTTTCCCTATTTAATCGTAAGACTGCATGATTCAATTATGTAATAAATGCCATCGTCTGCTACACATACATACATTTGCGTGTAGACACAACCACAAATGATATGCAAACAAAGTCTACCTAACTTCATACATCGTCAACCTCCTGTTAACCTTTTACCAAGTCATTGAATCAGCAACGTTTCATATTTTTGGATATGGATTCCTAATCAATCAGTTATTCGAGGAACATTTGTATGTAGAAGGAATTCATGTATTCTGGAATCTAATTGCATTCAATTAAAATGTCAATGCTCATGATTTTGAATGTGCTGCAAATGTGTTCTGCTAATTTGCGACGTACACGCTTCATGTAAATTTGTTTCAAAATTGTGCCCACTAGCAAACTTCACCTTTGAGACAGTTTTCTATATTTCATTTCCATTCAGTAATGCAAACATTTAAATCATTTAAATAAAGCAACTTTATTTCAGTAACGCATTCCTTTTTTCTTTTTGATTTTTTCCCAAAATGTAGCAACGAAAAATAAAAATTCTAGATTAAATTTGAGGCACTGCTAATCAGAACTGAGAGCTGCGGTAGAAAGCTAAGCAAAGCAACATTTTTTACTCAAAAGCTTATCATTGAGCACTAAATTACTGTAAAATCTCTAAACCATAATTTTTAGAAACCCTTCAAGGAAAGTCGATCAACGATAGCCGTTATACCAACTATGTTACATGTTAATTCCGAAGAACTTCAGTAATTATGTACATATATATCTCAAGATTGTATATTGTTTCTTCTTAAATTGGAAATGTATGAGACAAAATTTTTATAAACTGGAAAACCCTTGATGAGGGTTGAAGAGGATCAGTAGAGATTCAGTAATTTATGATGAAGTAAATGTGATGAGTAGAAAAACAGCTGACAAGAACTGGGGCCTGGGATTGTAGCGTTCAAAATAGGGTAGAGGGGTAGAGGCTTCGTATACTGCCATGTCCTTAAAATATAACACATACATATACAAAAAATTATCTCAAGGGAAAAATTTCAAGTTAGATTACAAAATTAATTTATGATTCATGAGTAGAAATAATTTGTGTAAAATAAGTCATAGATATAATTCCTAGACGACAGCATCATATATTTTTACAGCATGGATGGATGATGACGGAATTCTCAAGTAAACATATGGTTTCACATTGTACACACAGAAAAAACTAAAGTTCAGTCTGTAGGTATACAAACGTACACTTGTTGCTATTTTTAATAGAATTTAATAAAGCAAAACATTTGGGATGATAGGATTAAAGTAAGTAAGTAAAAATTGTAGTTACTAGGAATACATCAGCTCTACAATACAATGTTGTTATTATGTCATCGTGTTTTAATTGTTGAAAGCTGTTGATGGCTCAGATGGAGTTGATGGTTCAAAGGACGTGCAGAGAGAGAGATTAGGATTTGTCTGTAATAGAAATCGTCACAGTGCCTCAATTTATGAGTTAAAGTAGTTTTCAAAGTCAATATTTGAAGGCTCAATCTCCTACAGTCCGCGTCCAACCAAGGCAAAGGCAGAGAGATACAGATAAAAACGAAGCAGCGTGTACATATTTATACTCTTATGGCACTGCTGGTAACAAGTTAGTGAGTCCAATACAGAAATCTTGTCACTTATCACAAAGTCTGATAGTCGTATTAAGAGAAGTAAGTAAAAAGTTAAAGTGTTTTTATTTCATGAATGACGGTACCACACGGAAATTTGTGATATTTAATTATATGTCCATTTAAGGCTTTCCTCTTTATACACTTTTCTATTTCTAGTGAATTCTGTATCATCTGTTGAGCCAATTTGGAGTGAACTCGTGCAATCGACTATCTCCCTGCCTACTGACTAAGTGGCTGCAGATCAGTCTTATTTGAAGTACCTAAATATATTCTTTTACGTTGTATGTACAGGCACTCCATTATTTAATTTCTAATTCTGACATCAGTATTATCGCTAGTTTGAACTTCAACATCCGTTCTGTTAAACGGAAGCGTATTTTGGGCACGAATCGTCAGTCACAGAATCTCAAGATCAGGCATTGAGCCGACAGATGAAGAATGCCACTTAATTTGTTATCAGTAGGAAAAGTGCTGATCCTTATATCACTATTATACGTACACTCTACCAAAAAAAATTAAAAGTGAAGCCTGAAAACGTTTGAAACACATTACGACCACATCTGGAACGCATTATAACAGCTATAATGCGTTCCAAATAAGTAGGGGTCACTTTTACTAGTCTTTTTAGTTTTTGCAGTGAACTCATTATCACAGTTTTGGTTTTGTTTTTGATTATTTTAATTGTGACCGCCCAAGATTCAATTGAAATAACTCATTTCCACTGCAAACAAACCAAAAACCAAGGGTGTCTTTGAAACAAATTAACGGCATGAGATTTTTATTTAATTTGAATAAATAGAGTTGAATGAATTGTTTATTCAAGGGATTTGACATGGTCTACAATGTCAATGATAATTGATTCCCCACCTGAAGACAGAGGTTACGCTGTGTATGAAAAGATCATGGGGGTTGATTGATGGGTCACGGTGAATCATTTATCCATCCATTTGAATTGGAGACCAAAGATATAATATCTGTATTGGAGATCCTCCGATTCTACTCGACACTTGACTATGTACATACTACAACACTACAGATATGTACCTACAAACCAGCGTACACTTTGCTGCCGCATATCAATTTGCATTTGAAAACTGTTTCATAGTGTGTCTCTGCGTGAAGTCTGTCAACAGAATTTCGGTGATCCTCATTTGGTTTTTGTTGTGAATGGGAGAGCGCCTTCATCTTGTGCTCTGCATTGTGTTGGAACTATGCACATAAGAACCAACTAAGAAAGCATAGCTGTGGCAGTAACAATGCCCTGCTCCGTGGCTTAAAGAATGAAAGCAATAGATAGACAACAAATGGTCAAATGTTAAGAGCGTCCTCAATTATACGGAGCACAATGCACTTGTTGAACCAATGGCGAGTGACAATAGAATAAAGTGTAAAGTGCAGTATGCGGTAAGCCCCGTGAGCCTCAAATCACGTAAGAAGTCATATCAACACCTACATAACAACACGCCGACGGAGCGACATCCACCCATCTCTATCTCTCTGTACGCCGAGTGAAAGGCAGTTCAATTAAAATCTCCGTTTACAATACGAAGGAATGCTCTATATGGAGGGAAAAGTATTATGATTCCCTCTTTTTTTAACCCCGCGCGTCTCCCCAACAACCTAACAATGGCAATATAAACGAAACTAAGAATTGAGGAACCTGGGCACACAGGCACTTGCTCAATCTAGCCATGCTGTGCAAGATATGCTTTCATTCCTTCCTAATGTGCTCCTATTCCGGTAATAAGGCACGCTACAGCATCAGGCCAAGGAAGTTAAGTACTTTATTCTCTTTACAAAGAACTGACAATTCCTTTGGTATGCTCAGTATCTTCGGTTCATGGTCCCACAATCCTGGATACACCTTCTACCTGGTAATACACAGTACGCCACATAATATGGAGCTACATAGAACGGTGTGTGTCACACTTGAACTGTAAAAGAGGAGCTCTCACAAAATTCACTTGTTCATGCCGACTGAAGAATCAAGTTGAAAATTAGTATCAGCGTGAAACAGACTATGGAGAGTGTGCAGGGATGATGGACATACATCCATAACACATCCAGGTATGCACTTACACTCGTAGGTAAGAGAGAACGTGATCACAAGGCAAGGTCTTAAGTACTGGAGGCAGGCAGGCAAGGAGGTAGGTTTGGATTTGGATTTGGAACACAAGACGAACGAAGGAAGAACAGTAAAATATTTTTCACTCAGAGAGATCACTGGAGAGCTCTTGATTTTTCTCAAGTCCGCATCCTTTCCTCATACCTCTCTGTTCCATTGTCTGTCTCCGTACGTACCCAGGTACGTTGACTTTTCAACTTGAGATCAATCCTTGAGTTTCAGCAGGGCAGCCAAGTTCAGTGAGCTACAGAGATGCGATGGAGGGAGAGCGGGACAATAAGTAGGCGTAAGAATGAAATCATAGAGCGGGTCAAAAAAAAATAAATAAAATAATACACAGAAGAACAAGTGGACGGAGAGATGTGCGTTCCACATTATTATTATTATTATTCGTACTGTTGTTTAAACTGACAAGGGAAATAAAGCTGGAGAGATGTAAGTTATATTATTTTTCAATTCCTTCCTCGGACTGTGTGCAGAGGCAGGAAGGCTCTTCTCGACTGCACACAAGTCCACATACTCCATAAAATTACGTATGGGCTATGAGACAGCGTGAAAAACGGTAAGGGCAAGCGTAGCCACAGTGCTCACAGCGGGCATCTAAGAAGCTACGCCATGCACCGACTGTGAGCTCCTTCCATTTATCACACAAACCAAGTCAAATGTCAAATCACCTCTGCTTCAAAATATTTTGAATTTATAAAAAAAACTATCCTATCTACCATCTACATCTGATTACCTGCATGAGTGTGAGCAAATATTGAAACTACTTAATGCTCCTCATCTTCACATCTTTAAAGAAATATCATAAAAATACCTCCACTATGGGTTCCATCTTGCATCGATCATACTAGCCAACATCCCCCACTCTCACTCTCCGCTCTGCTCCCGTGTCTTCCTCCACACGGGCGGGGAAACGTCCCAAGAAGACAGAGCGCGAGAGAGAAAGGAAAAAAGTGATCGAGGGACGGCCGTGTCCTACCTCAAAAAATCCAATCCTTCTCCTTGAGTGAGTGAGCGAGTCGGTGCGTTGAATTGCATTGGAGTGCACTGCATGGCATTCCATCGGTTTCCTTCGGTAAGACAAGGTATTCAGGTAATCCAAGTAGGGAGATACACAACATTCAATATCATATATTAATGACCGAGACAGGTACAATCAATGACAGGCATACAATCATGCTTCATCATATACCCAACAAGTTTATCTCTGTAGCTATAGAATCACATGCATTTACTCCCTTTATTACGTCCTATACTGGGAGATCCATTATGGTAAGAAGCACCCAGTGAGAGTAAGTAGCCAGTAGTGACTGCTACCCTCAAGTGCACGTAGAGAGTATGCTCTATAGGATATACAGGATATTTGATTGGAAGAGTTGAAGGTATAAAGTTTGAACCTTACCCGTTTGAACGAGGCCTCATACGATGCTTGCCATCGCCACCAGGATTTCACACAAATCACAAAGATTTCAGACAAAGATAGGGTTTCACTTGATGCCATAGATAAAACCATTCAAGTTGAAGATACACATCGCCATACACTATATAGTCTATCCTGCGAAAAACTGTCTTGTCATCATCGGCTCCTTAATCACCATAAAGTGTGTCTTCACACGAATTCCAACGCCTCGTCCACCGTCCTCTCGCCGTTCATTTCCATTCTACGGCTCCACTTTCAACTCAAACAAACCCTGGATACACGTCTCCTCTACCCACCTCCCGACATTGCGTATGTAGGCAGGTAGGTGGTACATAAATATGAGAGCATTCATGATGTAATTGACATAGCTAGATGCATATACACACCTTCATAATTACATGTACTACCACGACAGTCTCATTTATCTCCAATTTTTTCCTCTTAAACAATTCAACAAAACAAGAGAAACAATTTTATCGTCTCCAGTAATCTTCTGTCTTATCAATCCATCATTCTCATTTTCATTTCCAGTCAGAACACTGCTAATGGAACAGCTCCTCTGGCCATGTACATCCATACTGACACCTACATTCATAATTTGCACAAGTAGTTTCTCAATGAATACCTTCCCACGCTCCTACCCCACACTTACGCTTTCCAAGAATTTGGTTTATCTGCCAAAATGTTTACCGTTTTCTACTAACTACCTTGGTTACCGGTTCAAGTTCAAATGTGAGACACGTTGTGGTATAGTGTAACCAGGGAAGCCATGTATGTACATGTATTTGAAGCCCACGAAATACAAAATATGCGCATAGCTATGCTTACAGTTCCCATGAAATCCCTTGGAGGCCAGTTCAAAGCCTCGCATTAGTAGGCATTCGGTATGCCAGCATAGAGACGTTCAAGGGTAGAGTAACAGTAGAAGACTCAACCTGTATGGATGAACTGGACCTGCCTCGAACAACACACTTTGAGATGGGGAATGACAAAGGTGGTAGTTATTAGTTGCCTGTGTCACAATGCTCATCTTCCCAGAGCATTGCATTGTGAGTGAGCACTGGGCATTGAGCATTAAGTATGGACACGAACTAAATACGAATCGGAATAATGGAGAGAAGTGATAGAACATTGGTGAAGATGCGAACGTGAATGAGCTGGCTCTCCTCTGTTCAGACTGCTCTGTGTCTGTAAAATGAGCGCGTACAAGAGAGAAAACTCATAATGGTGCGTATGAGGGAAAAGAAGATGTGAATAGAGATCATGAATGGTCATGAAAAATAGGAATAAATGGGTGTGGGAATTGGATATTTTCTAGCTAATGACTCAATGGAGAATTCCACACGCTTGGGGAAGCACACAATATTATTATGCTTGTACCTCGAACCCACGCAACGCACCTTCACTCCGGTTTTAATGTTTTTATTCATTTTTCTTCGGCTCATAAGTATGCTATGGATCCTTCCTCCATGTGAGAGAGTGGGACAATGCTCCCGACTCTGGAGAAAAGTTTTCTACACGCTCACTCAGACGCCGTGTCCATTCTCCCGCAGAACAACAACACGACGGCTACCATGAGAATAACTACTACACAAAATGTTTATAGTTATAATAGTGACAATACAGAATACAGGGTAACGATATCAAACGTGTGTGTGACGATAATCTCTCCTACGTACAGATTGTACATCCACATCTTCTCGATTCCATAAACGGTATGATAACCGTGACTGCTCCGGAACCATTCAACAATTCCCTGATTTTTATTTAAAGGGATCATTTTCCTTTATATTTTTATTTGAATTATTACAAAATTAGACCTCATGATTCATCCATTATATTATAATTCGAATTCCATATATTATTGTGTAGCCACCATACCACCAAAGCACTCTTGCAGTAGTGAGTCAGGGAAAATATTTGATAAAATAAATGAAGTCATTCACTCATATTCTGTACACGGGGCTTGTGAGCGTCTGTATATTATGTACACTGTATTTTGGTTGACTCATGAGAAGATTCTAGGGTTGACCTTCCGAATGAATAAAATTGAAAGTAAGGATTGATTGAAAATAAATTTTTATACATATGTCCTCCATGTGCCGAACAATGACCTTGAGGACCGTACACATATGCCTATGTACGGACTATTCTCTTTAAATAGAGGGATACAGGCATCACACTACCTGTGTTGTTGTGTTTAGGAAGGCAAGGATGAAGTTCACGCATGGAAATGACTTGATGGTTGTACAGTAGAAGTGGTAGAGAAGTCGTCATTTGGATCGTCAGACAGAGTCGAAGTGAAGACCAGTCAGAGCCAGAGCCGCAGTATATATTATTGGAGTGAAAGAAACTCTGCTGAACTGACACATTGAACAGATTTCCGCTCTTGAGACCAACAAGAAGATTGATTGACTGGAAGGAATTCTTCCAGTTAATTCCATATGTTGCTTTCATCTCCTCAGACTCATTGTGTTCCTCTCTCAATTGTATTGTAATTCACCGCCATACAAGTTGGTCTTCTAATATACTTGCGTATTGTACTCACTGGTTTTGCTTTTGTCGTCATGGCGAACTCCCAGACAGCTCAGAAAATCTTGTGCCTCCACACTCTTCCCATTTCCATGCTTTCCCCTCTAATTGTCTATACCTTTTATGCATTTATGTAGTGGCCTCGCGACTGCTCATGGAGCCTATCTCTGGCTCTGCGTCACTTCCCATGTGTGAGTGTGTGTGTCTGTATCCCTACAAGGTATTTCAGGTGAAGTTCAATTGAAGCTCTGAAATATGATCTCTCCAGCATATTCCTATACGTAGCTCTCGAATAAAGTAAAGAATAAGAGTAAATTACTAGTGTGAACTTGGTTGCGTTCTTGGATGGCGAAGGACATATTAATGTTGTGGTGGATGTTTGTTGGGTAGCTGTATTTGTATATCTGTGTAGTACAGGAGAAGGAATGCAACTCTGAAGAAGCAGCGAGAGAGCCACAAAGGTGGATGGATCTAGCGATATTCAATCAAAATCAAAATCAACTCTCAGTCCAGCAGCTCTGATGATGGAAAACTCTAAAAATAAAAATGCAGGTAAGTAGACGGGTGTCTGTCTACATGTGTGCCTCTGCACATCTAAGTATGTATCCATAGCAGTCCGTCAGTCGTTAGTTGGTAGTGAGTGGTTCCCGGAGCCTGCTCTGTTCTGCCATGATCCATTGGATTACAAGGAGTGAACAAAGTGAAAAAGCCTAATCATGGATTCGATAGATTTTCTGTTTCGGCTTCGGTATGATTAGATATATCTGTGTGTGTTCACGTCTACTTTCCCAGTCCTTTTTAGTCTCCACTGACTCAGGGTTACAATCAAGAATAATCACAAGGAACCCTTACGCTCAAATCCAAGAGTTTCATTGAAAAACTGTCTTAATTTTTAATTTACTCCCTTTGGCTAAAGTGCTGAAGGGATGAGCAAGTTAAAATAAGGAAAGGGAATCCTTCAACTTCAATGGGAATCATTCAAGGGACAGAGGCTGTTCACTTGAAGGTATATTTTTATGCACGTCTTGTCTCTCCCATCTCGGGCATTCTCGAGGAGAAAAATACATTCTTGTAGGCTCTCATGTAGTTTTTCTTGGAAGCCAGCAACCACCTTGACATGTAGTGCCGTGCATTCATCCATCCATCCATGAGCCTCTGAAGCGAGGGAAGCAACAGCAAAAGCAAAAGCAAAAGTGGAAATATAAGCTCTAGGCCAGTTCAGTAGACAATAATATGAATCCGACGACCTAGGGCTTGGCAGTGAGCAGGCTCCCGGCGCCCACCTTTACGCTCCTTTCTCACTTGTGCCGAAAACAAGGATTCTTGTCATATTACCAAACGCCATCACCCTCACCACCCAATAGCCACGACATCCCTGCTTCAAGATTCTCCTGAAAAACTTGGTCAAAGGCCTTAAAACAATGTCATCATATTTGGGTTCTCCTCCCGTAATCTACACTAAACGTCCCATAACTTATCTTCGCCAGCTCAAACATCAACATCACACATAAAACAACCCTATAACCAACTGTCAGCATAGGCTAGTGCACTGCAGTCCTCCTACAGCTCTACAAGAATCTACTTTCATTCAGTAACGCACCAGCACTGCACTGCTTCCTTCTGAAGGCAGACGCCGGCAGAAGCGGGTAGATAGAGATATACATATATGTATAGGCACTTAAAATGTTCGTCTTCTAATACAAATATGTCAAAGGAAGCATTTGTAGCATGTCCCTACGCCTACGCATTCAACATATACCCCCGCGGTACAAGTTCCCACACACACACGCACTCATCACACTCATAACACGGACGAATTCTGGAACTACCCTGCTGGGACTGCCGTGCTGGATGGCTGTACATACCATAGTGTTAGCTTCTTATTAGTCAATATATACTTGAATAGTAACTCTGTTCATTCGTCCATTGCCAAAGGAAATAAAAGTGGATAAATACCGAGCAGTATTGATGTAAGGATGTGAAACGCACCCTGAAAAATCTTACAATTAGTTCAACTCATAATAAACGAGTGGACCTTTATTCTTACAGTCATCTCGTGATAAGTACACACACACAGGGACGGATTCAGGGTGATTGTACGTTTGGGTCCTACACGCCCTGAAAAGTTCATTCATTCATTCATTCCACGCACTCAGTCGTCAGTCACTCCGTCACTCACTTAGTAATACTCCTTCATTCAAAGAAAGACGACCACGGCGGAGGGTGGTGAGAGCCAGGGAAGGTTTTAACTCAAGTTTTGCATTCCCTGGAAATTGGCGAGTCAACGGGCGTGCGAAACGCTGGGACTGCGACTGGGAGGAGGGCGGAGGGAGGGAGCAGCTTCCCATTTACTTGCTCCTTCAAAGAGAAAAGTTTGTAAACTTTTGAATGAAACTTTTCAGTCCCACCACCCACCCTGTTTCCACTTTTGTACTTTCGGATGTGCGTGTATACTTTCATGAGCTTACTCAACCATGTGCTCGCTCTATTTTCTACGGTATTCTCTGAAAGACAACGTTTCCCTAGTTCATAGTTTCGTAATCTTCTGTCGGAGTGAAGAATACAATCAAATTTTTCATGGTTCCACAAGATTGCTCAATATTTATGCTTTAGCTTCCTTCCCATATACTTTTTCCACTCATTCTCCTGTCCAGGTAGACACTTGCTCTAAAGTGGCGGGCGTATCAACTGATGGGAAATATTTATTTGTGAGTGCGGTGACTGTAAACACATTGCTTAATGATGTAGGTCGTAGGCGAAGAGGGATTATGGCATTCTTTCATAACAAGTGTGGGCACACATTAATTTACTCCCTCGTCTCTTGACCTTATGACTGACTCAATGGGAAATCACGGAAACCATTTTACTCATAGTTCACCCCACCAAATAACATCCATTTTACGGAGCTAATTATCTAATTACAGAGTCACTCACATCTACTATTACACACACCTCAGTACGGTAGCCAAGGCTTCTAGTGTATTTTGGCATCCGTCTTTAAGCAAAAAATTAGTGAAACTCTGATTTTTTAGGTATTTAGCCCTGGCCATGGAGAAGCATTCAAATTCTATAGGTGTTAAGAAATGGTGAAGGTTTGTACTTTGTACAGTGCATAAGAGGGTGTTGAAAGGAAGATTTCAGGAAGATGTCAACACTCAATCTATTTATACCAATAAAAACTATCCGTGAAATATGACTCGTAATTCATTAGCATAAATAGGCACGTCTCTGCTATTTGTAGAAGGAATGGAAGTGAAATGGAGTGTGATTAGGTGTAATAATTTGTATTTTGATATTGTTCACGGCTCAATTGGAACCGTACGTCAAGACTTGACTCCATATACAACACTTGGTCCATACATAATCACTACAGACATCCATATAGGCACATACTTACGTGGAAACCACATTAATTCCGTTCTGTTGACAGACTTGGGGTGAAGGAGAGAGAGACTCTGTACTCTAGCTGGTGGTAGAAGTGGGAAGGAATATTATGTTTGTTATGAATTATAAAGCAACGCTTGTTGATCAGGGTGGTTGCTTTACTATCAGGATCATAGCATGGCATGGCAGGACAACATGTTTTCCCAGGGGATAGGTTTACTTCTTGTCCTCGTCAGTCGAAAGCAAAAAAAAACAACAATCCGAGTTAAATCCTATGCTTGAGCTTAACAAGCATATAACAATAATTATTGTTATTGTAAATAATATATCTGGAGGGAGAACTGCTCAGAGCTCGAGCTTCAGTTTTATGATCAAAATGAAACGCTTAGTTATTGAGTGTGAAATATTAGTTATATTAGTAGAAACTCTGACTGGCTCATGTAGTACAGTATACCTAGTGTACTATGGGAACGTACCTACCTACCTAGTATGGTTCATGTTCAGTCTGTGTTTTGTAAGTAATTGAGAAACTGAATCTCAATTTTTATCGGTGCATGATGAGACGAACGTGGAGAAGAAGTACAAGAGTTTACTTTTCAACTTCTGGCTACACTATTATTGTATGTAATAAATAATGCCCGTACAAACTACATCTGTCCCTCCTTTCATACATGCTTGATACATTGGAATATTGGTAGATACGGATCCGAATAGTTTTAAATTCACGTTGAGATGTAGAGCGGTGATTGGGATTGGGGACTTGGAGATAAATACCTATGTGTCTACCTATGTAGGTATGTATAATATATCTGATTGTGTAAAGTATTTTCTGGACTTGAAGTAAGCACTCATCCTTTACAGGGCTCTGTGTCAAATTCCAAGTGGAACTCGTTTTCGGTCTTCGGCCCGCGTGAGCCTATATATCTACGGACGGAGAAGAATGACGGCTCAAGAGAAGAGAATAGTTTTTGGTAGTTTGTGTAATTGAGATGGAAATGTACTGGTAAGAAGGTGTGTAATATTTATGCGTGGATGAATTGGAAGTAGTTCTTTGGGGCCTAGTTAGTGTGGTCAAAGATTTGGAGGTTGTGAGCACACACACACTCACTCTCTCTCTCTCTCACTCAGAGAGTTTATTGTTTTTCATCGTTAAGAGACTTTGGAGCTGGCAGCTTGTGCGGTATATCATGAAGCGAGTAGTTGAGAAGAAAAATTGCTTCCGGTCTCCATTCCACAAGTATCCAAGTTCAAGGAATAAAGACTCGAAAATACTATCCTTGCCTCCTTTTCTCCTCCATTAACGAGTACGCACGTACCTATTAGTAGCTCATTGGATGGTGTTCTTAAAGCTCTCCGTATGCACCCCCCATACTTTTCCTACCAGCAGACTTTCACAAAGTCCTCCGCTCTTTTCCCACGCACTCGCCCCATTATGAATTACACATTCCACACTCCAATAGAGACTTGTACATTTACATATCTGGTCCCACTCTCTATCTGGTGCCAGTGCCACCGCCTCCGAGTTCACAAGTCCACACACACACACACAGATCCACACTATACTCCTCTCAACTATCTTCTCCGCATTTACATTCCATTTGATTTGCTCACCGTTGCCGAAGGTCATGACTGTCAAGTCTCACTTGAGCAAAAGTTAAACAAAAACATATGTGATGAGGACTATAAACTCTGGAGAGAAGGAAGGTAGGTGGGTTGGTTGGTTAGTTTAGTTACTGAAGGAGTCAGATGAGGAAGGTATAGCTTTTTTTGGCTGCTTAGAATTTTTACTGCGAAAAATCTTTTCAAGATTACATCCCTCCAACACATTCAGAGGCAGAGTCCGAGGTGTGTACTGACAGAGAGAACGGTAATTACGGGTCCAATGGCAGTTCCTTTTCCCTGACTATCTCCAGTAGTGCAGTATGGGGAGGGATGGACGGAAGGGAGCTTCAGTCAGCAGCTGTAACAAGTGTTGTACATTATTATATCCTGTGATATATGGAACAAAATGAATTCCATCCAAATCCGACTGGCTTTAATGAACACTATGAGCACTCTGAACTAATGATCTTTACGCCTCGATCATGTTCAATTGAGACTGGTGGTGGTGATGGCGTGCACAGACAGATGCATACCTGTCTTCTGTGCTTCTGGGATCTCTCGAGAATCTTTGGGCTCCTTGCTGTGTGCATTTGGCTGGCGGCTCTTAATTTCACGTCTGCCATATTTGATATATTTATTTTGAATTCCAATTAAATTAATTTGTAACGCATTTATAAAGCTTATTTTTTGCACAACTCTACACAATTCATGCCTTACAGATAAATTTGAATTTATGAAAACCTTGGACTAATACTTGATTCGTAATTATATTGATACGATGCCCCTTGCTTACTTTTTACATTTAACCATACTACACGTAATGAACTAAATGCTAATCTGCTTGGGTTAACATGTGGGACAGCTAGTTGCCTGCATACCTATTTCACAGTATAGGTAATAGCTGGATAGACAGACACACATGTATGTATAGTACGAGCTATGGTACATGTGTTGAGTTACCCTATAGCCCGCCGCTAAGACAAATTACCAAAGTTTTGGATTGAAAGTTCATAAACGAAAGAACTCGACTTTACCCACAGACTCAAAATTCATGGTTTTCTTGCTAAAATGGAGCAATATGGTCAAATAAATGTGGTGGTGCATGCCATATGATAATGATCTGCGGTAAAAATGTTGCAACCGTAATTCAATTTGTAGAAATGTACAAAGTTAGCCAATAAAAATTAAAACGCTCACATATGTATATTGCTATGTACATGCGTATAAATCAAGTGAGTGAGAACACTACTGCAATTAAGATTTGGGCGTTGGTTACCAATATTATTATTTTTTTTACGAAATGCAAACAGGCAGACTTACAAAAGTGGTAACAAGTGCCTCAATACTACGTAACATGTGTTCAAAAGTGAGTTAAATTGTGCATGGAGATCTTTGTCGAATGGCTTCACTTCTGCTGGAGGTCCGAGATGGGACAAGGTCATTTTCATTACATACTTTAACCATTGCAATTTCCTGACAATTTCCCTTACAAGTTTCTTCCAATCCTTCCTTCCCCACATATGTAATCTGAAACACCCAGTCAATCTCAATGAGAACGGTTTTTTGGTGGTTATGAATTATTATTATTATTTTTATGATTGCTCATTGTTTTCCTCAGAAAAGAGTGAACCTTCAACAATGTACAGTCCATACGCTAATATAAAGTTGGTACTGGCAGTAGACCCTGTATTTAAAAAATTGATTGTTATAGCAAAATTGCTCTTGTGATTAGATAATAAACATGAATAAACAATGTTTTAAAGTTTTTGCATAATAATTTCTGTGTACATATGCTTGTACAGACGGAGAGCGAAAGTGTTCCTTCAGCGGATTTCGTACAATGTGGTACCTTTAAGAAATAAGACCAAAGAAGCTACTACTGCTGCTGCTGCTGCGGGCCATTATAGTAGGCACATGGCGATGCTTGGCTATAAATCTGTACAAGTATGAACATGATGATTGCATAGTCCCAGAGTCACAGCCATGAGGCTCAAAGATGAATGCAATGTTGGTTGAAAAATAGCCTAGCGGCTTTTAAATACTACACACACTTGAACTTCCACCAAACCAATATAAATGTGGTCATAGATTAAGATGATATTTCATGGCGTAAATCATAATTACGCACGTCCTACGTCCGCCAGGATATCCAGAAAGGTACCTAGCTATATATGTAGGTTGCTATACCCATAGCTTTCCTTGTATTGCATTGGATTTGTAAATTTGGAACTTGTCTGATGAAAGGAAAAAGAAGCTCATTTCACATCTGGCACTGTTCCTCTTTCTTGTCTACTTATTTACTTCCTTGTCTTACAATTGCGCAAGAGTCCACGGCACGCATCCCCCAGACACACGGATAAATTTCAAGATAAAAACCAAAGTATTTTATCACTACGCTCCGTCTATCTCTCAGCACTGATAATAAGCATAGAAGAACTAGAGTAGTTTAAATGATTGTTTTGGGAAATGCAAATGGTAGAAAATAGAATTTATGAGTTCATAGGTAAGAATTATGTAACAGGACTACGGGAAAGCTTGGAGCAAACTAAATACTATGGATATCATAATCTTAGATGATGTTTGGACGGAGGTGGGTGCTGCTGCTGCTGCTTAGCACAAATATTTCCCTGTTGATAGGAAGAGTAAATAAAAGCTGGAATCACTTGGCTTTTGAACTGTTTAGCATATACCTACCATTTATCCTTTATCGTACGAAGCTTCGTTGAAGCAGAAGGGACGGAGAGAGAGAGAGAGACGTAAAGGAATCCTTGATGTTTGGTACGTGAGTTGTACATAACAGTTTATCATCAAATTAATAGGGAAGTTGTAGTAGAGTTATTGAAGCAATAATACAATTATGAATTATTGAAAGAATTTTAAGCAGCCAGTTTATTTGCTCGCAATGCTCCACCTCACTCAGAGTAAATTCTAGGGATAGCTTTAACAATGTTAGTAATAGGTGTACGAGTTGTGAGTGGATTGGATTGAATGAATGAGCCCATCTGTGCTGAATTAGTTTCATCTCATTTCCCTGTGAAGAACGTCTCAAAAGCTTAGTGGAGATTTGCAAATACATGATTAGTAATTCCAGACAGACGTCCCCTCTTCATTCTCATCTCTCTCTCTCTCTTGAGGACTCATTGAAAAATAAGAATGAGCGAGCATGTCAGTAATTAAAGGAGCATTCGACTTTTTCTTTCTTTTTTTTTGAGTCAACGCGTAGAAAACTGATTGCTGCTCTCTCTCTCCATGTTGAAGCAGCTATAGTTAAATACAATTGCAAGTTTTTACGTCAATAAAACAAGACGTTTTCCCCGTAGACTATCACTACAGCCTAAATGCACCTTGCTGCAGTATAGACAGACGAACAGCTCACCAGTCAGCGGAAGAGCATACCTTCGTATTTGTTGCAGACAGTTTTTTGAATTTGATCATCTAGTTTCAGAGAGGATTGCATATATATATACGAGACCGACAAAGCCCGAAGAGCCTTATAGCTATATCCCTATACTGGACGTAGTGAGAGCCTAGCTATGCATACATTACAGTATTTGTACTTTGTACACGTTTATTAATTTCGCCTCGTGGAAATTATCGATTGTAAACAAGAGACTATATTCTTCATATTTCCTTTTCCTTTCATCCTTTCTTCATCCATCGTAAAAATTTTGAGCTCTCTAAACTTTTAATGAACCTTTTCAATCCCTATGCTTTGTCGACCAATTTATTACATGGCAGAGGAAATTCAGTGGGATTGAATCATTATGAAATCTTAAAGCTCTTTCATCCTATTAATTTTATATTATAGTTATCTTCCCCTACCTTTATTATGCGTTACAGTAGTATCATGCTCGGGTTCTGGTTCTGGTTCTGACTTTAGTTATAAGGATATTAAAATCAGCTGATATCGCATCATTATGTTTTTTGTGTGCTCAAGCATACACTTGTACGGGAGAACGGAACGTCAGCTTGTAACTAGATAATACTAAACGGTCACCATAAAAATGGATCACGTCACCCTTCCCCATTACTGTTGGAATTGCAAGTTTAAATGCTTATTATTTTTCTTGAGACATAAAAAAGTTGACGTCTTAACGCTGTACTTATACAGTGTATTGCGTAACATGTGTGCGTATCGATACATCTAAATCTGAGGGTAGTGAGTGTGTGATCGACTCAATGAATCCATTTGAATGTGTGGGTAATCTCTGCAGGTTCACAGCTGAGGGAAGATTTGTGCAGTGAAAGAATAGTAATTTGACTCAGATTCAAAAGAATGATTAGACAAGGTAGACAGTCAGTTATGCAGACAGTAGAGGGGTTTCTAAATTATAGAGGATTGCCACTGTTATGATCATGGAAGGAATATAGGGAAAATGATTAATTATTGACAAAGAATGTGATATGAGTGATGTTGGTGTTGGGATGGAGCCTTGCATTCGTTGCTTTTAGCACCCACCGTTAGAAGTGGGCTAGTTTGATCGCCTTTCGTCTTCTCACGTTAGATCATCTTGAGCATCCAGCAAAAGTGATGAGAGAGGAGGGTGCATAGCATCATAGCATTGCCGATCGCTGTTCAGAAATCGAAGATAAAGTGTGTGTGCTGATAGTGTCTGTTGGTGTGTGTTGACTCTGTACCCGCAACCTGTATCACTCAGCTCGTGGTATAATGAGACAAGCAAGGTCTTTTTCTATGAAAATCTCACTGTCTGTAGTCACACACAAGTGAACTTGTTCAATTTTTAACTAGATACACAGTCAAAGACAGTTGGCAGTTAGCAATTACGTAGGGGCAAGCATGGTCGACGAAGCATGCTAAATCCTATAAGGGTAGGCAAGTACGTAACACCCAAACGAAGAGTGAAGAGAAGATAAATGCTTCCAACACTTATAATTACAGGTGGCTAGGGAGGTACTTTAGTATAGGCTCAGGAAATTTTGCATAGATTTTACTACTTTTAGTCAAATCCTTGGATTATACATTAAAACGTTGTTGAATTTGTATTCATTGGGAAACGTTCTCCGAATAAATATCAGGAGGTAAACTCAACTCTCAACTCTCTTCGTATTTTAATTTGGTTGCTACCGTAACCGAGTGATTACCTGGAAATTACAGGAAAATTACAAATTACGTCCCAGGAAGCCCAGGAAGGGAAACAGAAGGAGAATGCCTAATTTTTGTTTCTCTCTCTCTCCCTCCAAAAGATCCGCTCCACATCATAATCATATGGACGAAGCCTGGCCGCTTAGGTACATATGTGCAGAGCGCTGTGTAGGTATTTGCAATTAAGAAGACGTATTTTTTGTTGGTCACAAAATATTATCTGCAATAACTACGAGAATTTGGGTAAAATATTAGTTGTTGGGTAATGAATTGTAGGACCTGCATGAAGGCGCATTACTTGTGAATGTCAGCTAAGTTAGACTATTACTACGTGCTGGCCATTCTAATGGTGATGATCATCCTCCTAAATTGCTTTGCTTACCGCATGCCATGGCTGTACATCAGCTGAATGGAATTATACATTTGGAGCCCAGGTCCTACAGACCAAGGCTGTATTGGTTCTCCATTGCAAGGTGAAGTTCTGTGTGATTTTCATAAAATTGGAATTACTTCGTCGCCGAGACTATAACAGGTGTATATGGTTTACTCGAGTTCAGAGTTGGAGGAAAACCGCTCTGCCGATGATGCTCTAATGTACAGACGGCACTCACATTCCCGAACGAAAAATAAAGATGATAAGAAGTCGTATCACCTGCATCTTAAGGATACGGAACTGATTTTCTCTTTAGTTTGGCACACAAAATATAGGAACGGTGTGTAGTAATGAGGATCAGAGAAGAAGAAGAAGAAGAAGAAGAAGAAGAAGAAGACGTAGTCGAAACCCCCACTGGAGGAGTACGGGTCACGAATTCATTTCATTATGAGTAACTATCATGCAGAGACCGTAACTTTATGATTGTCCTCATCTTCAGAGCGACGGAGAGAGAGAGAGAGAGAAAGAGCGTGAAGCCCAGAGTCAAGGTTAACTATTTGTATGCCTTGAGTCAGTGGTCATGAGATGACTTTTATATCTTCATATGAAATGTGCACACATTTTTCACCTCAATATTTGTCTCCAGGGCAACAATTGTCTGCCACTCTTCATCAATATGCTCTCCAGCCATGTCTGCGTCTTCCGTGTGCACCAGCTTAGTATTCCAGGGAGACATTTCTGCATGTCATTACACAATTTTATTCTAATTGTAAGTATAGGCTTTCAAGAGTGGCATGTGGCCGTTAGATACATCTCCATGCAAAATCACTCATTCCTATGCACAAATCCAATCACAGTCTTTATTATTACTGTACTTGCTAGCTGTGCTCTGAGTTATTTCCTACTACCTGGAATCGCAATTGCCATCTCCTCAGCTCGCAGAGCAGATGGTGTCTCGCCTTGCTTTTTCTTTTCCTCAACTGTTGCACATTGCACTACTTTTCTTTGTTATTGCTACAACTCTCCTCTCTGCTCCTTGTTTTGTTTTTTTTTGTTGTTGAGGGCAGTTCAACTCATTGTTTATTTCGGTTTGCATGTAGTACACATGTCTTGGATTCTTAGTTTCGAACTAGCATTATAACACCTGACTGTAATGTACTTGGGACGAGCCACAAACACATTGTTTTGAATTTTAGTAGACCTCATTCTCACGTACACTCAAGGTCGTGTCGTAGTATCACATGTTAGATGTAGGTACATAAGTAGTGCTATAGATTCGGCATGCAATCTATGAATTTCCTGTAGTAAAGTGTATCTAATTATTATTTCTTTGAGCTATCCGCAATAAATTTATTGTGCAATAGATTTTTTTATCCAAAATCAGGTCTAAATGTATATATGTGTCTCATTCTACAGATATGAACCGAGAATAATTGTAGCAATTTGACTTTGTTTCAACTTTTTTTCCCAACTTTTTTAGAAAAAAACCACGTGGAATGGAAATAAAGTAAAAGTTTGAGCTCTGCCAAGATAAGGATTGCAAATGTTGAAGAGGCAGAAGAAGATTGAACCTTATGTACTGATACATTATCTTTGAATCCGTAGACCAGACCATTGCACTCTAACTTGCTGTAATGCAGACATAGATTTTCACTCTGTTTTAATCATGAGATAAAAGCTCCTTGCCATTTAGACTCCAGTAGACCGCCTTAAAACTCCACTCAAGTTATTTCCCTATAACTAGGTATATATATAGGTATGTGTATATAGCGTGTGCTTTGACAAAGAATGAAAGACTACGGGATATCTCCACCATTTAGTAGCATTAGCCAAAAGGAATTCAAGAAAGAGGAAGGAAGGCCATAATATTTTGGCTGAACAGACACACTCAAAGTTATGGCCACGTATACCTATCTATCCATCCACTTTGCAAAAATATTTGACAATTTAATCTTAGTAATCACATTTATGATCGTATTGTCTTTCCAACCAAGCAGAAAGAAGTAGTATTTGTTAGTGTTTCCCTTGTATCATATTTTAATAATAATCATATTAAAATTGGCAATAAAATGAAATGTTGGGAGAACCTTGTGTGATGCTTGACAGGCCGCTTTTAGGGAGTATTATTAAAAAAAATATACAGATTGTCCAGGTTCAGATCTACAAGAGAGATATGTATGCTAATTTACAATTCACAACATCTGTAGCTCTGGTACATTGAAATGAATACGTGAGAGAAAAAAGAATCCTTGGGTTCCTTCTCGAGAGTCTGTAGAGTCAGTCTGGACTGTTGAGAGTATATAAATATATATGCGTGCAAACTATAAAATATGAGCTAAACGCACAGCATAGTATTAAAAAAAATATTTAAAAAAAATCATCGATATCCCCAGTCAGCACTACAACATCACACCATGGATGGAAGGGCATAGAACAGTCTACATAATAATATAACACACGTACCATCTATGCGTATATGTATGTACATACATATATGCTCACAGACAAAGATTATGAAGACAGGAATTCAGTATGTTACATCAGCTCTCAAGATGTAAGCAATGTAAATCAACAGCGGGATTGAATTGAAGAATCTGACGGAGAGGGTGGAGTACTGATATCTATAACAACAACAAGGAACGATAAGATGCAAATAATAAAAAAGACTTGGGGACTTGGAAGCGGTGCTGCTGCTGCTGCTGCTGTTAGTTTCTTCTTGTTTTGTTGTAATACGGATTATGGATAGCGCTTTACATAATCAACAAAGTGTTCATCTCATCGCATCTATCCATTAGAATGTTTTTACACGGCATACCAAATATTAAATTGAGACAATGTCAGATAAATATCAGGACCTGGGAAGTCATATTTTTTATTCCCTCCACTACTCATCCACACACAGACGGAATACACGGAGCCTATAGCACATCGAATAAGCTGTCTATACTACCCATATAGTAGTGCTTATATGTATCTTTCGGTAATAGAGCAATAGCACCTTCTCTAGTAGCTAACTAACTACTAACTAGCTTCATACCAAAGATCCTAACTACACACAACCATCTCTCACAGTCAGATGATGTTCGCATTTTCCAGTTTTCATCCTCGAAAGGAATGTCAAAAAGTATCTACTGGTACACCTTTATTTATTTGCGAAATTCTTGTTTGTATTCTTCTATTCTATTTAAGCTGACTCTTCTCGCCTTGTTCTTTGAATCATCCGTATCTCTATAGTGCTAAGATAACAGATACCTATGTACAAAACAATAGATGTAGGGACTTTGAAGTCACGACAGGATACAATCCTCCCAATCTAACATCACACAAAACAACACAGCTTTCGGTGGATTATGAAAATAAAAAAAAATCATAATCCAGTTTCCTTGGCTATGCGACTTATCTCATAAAATATGAAATGGGCAACACCTTGGCAAACATGACAATATATTTTACATTTTGAATTGCAATTTACGAATTTACAGAATGCTTCAGCTCCATATTATATTCCTACGTGAGTGAACGTTAGTATCATTTATTCATATAGCCGCCGTCCTATAGCTACATACGTGTATCATTACTAGATCATCGTAGTATGATCCTTAAAAGATTGTGTACTTTCCTCTAGCTTCATTAAATATTCACCGTACATGTCCAAGCAAACTTCAAAACCAATTCAAAAGATGATATTAGAACAGTTTTTTGATGTAACTTGGCGGATGCAGTCACTTTTCCTATGCTATGCTGCCTAAATACGTGTTTTTCTTATGCAATCCTAGTGGCTTCAGATGATTTCAATGTAAGTAATTTGGATCGAAGGGCATATTGGATATTGGTGCATGTATGTAGGTACCTACTTGAATATCATGGGGGCATAAACTTATTTTTCTAAGTACTTATTACAAATACAAGAAAAGTCATGTTCACCCTTATTTTCTATGAGTGTTTAGAAAATAATTGAGTGATTTTTGTCAGGACTAGAGCACCATAAAAACATTTTAGTCATGCTAACACATGGATAATCATTACATGCATATGTATATGCACAATTACCTGTAGAACTTACCTGAAATTTTAAAAGGTAAAAGGTGTTATCTAATGAGATTGTATACGCTATGCTTTTGCAGATATATAAGCTACTATAACACTAGGGCATGCTGTCGTAAATGAGGAATATAATGAGTGTTTCCTAAGTAGGTATGCATTTTCATATAAAAAATGAAGAGTCAGAAAACGAAAAACAAAAAGTTTTGGTTTAAAATTTAAAAGGACTTGAATAAAAATTTAAAGGGCATTTGTATTGGGACAATAAAGGCCAAAGCAGTGAGAAAGGGAAGTACAGCTACTGCAAACAAGGTATCATTGGAGCAGGATCGTGAATCATTTTTTAAGGCAATTTGAAAACTCAAACAAGATGTCACTGACCATTCGTCCAGTCATCGCCCTCGCTATAGTATGTAGGATTCACAGCATCTTTGACTAGATTGATCACTGTGCTGTGGTGAAGCAAAAGCTTAAAGTCTCAAAATATATATTATATCCCCAGATGTGTTTACAGCTCACAGTTCTCGGGATTAAGACTAATGGAAGTAGCTAAAGAGATTAAAAGGGAAAGCCTTTACTTTTCTGTCCGGTCCAACAATAATTATACAACTCAACTTTTCCAATGACCATCATTAGGCATTTGGACTGTGTTTGGAAGTGGATGCGGATGACGCTCGTATGATCTTTGGTTACATCTCTTCTCCGACTCTGAAATAAATGGAATGAGAGTCTTACTGACACACAGCACAGCAAATAGCTCATCGTCAGCCTAATAACAGAGACGCAAGACACATGATTGTTGTTTGAAAGCCACTCATTTACTCCACCGTGTTTCATTCTAAAACTACACGCCAGAGAGGAAGGCCACCATACCGTTTCTTGGACCGGCAATATGGTCCACATTTGCTGTTCAATTACAATTTACAATATTATGAGCCATTGCTGGTGGCTGTATTACAGTGAGCAGTGGTGGAGCCCTTTGGTTGGGATGTTGTAACAGAGATACATGTAGAGCAGGACCTCCTACAATCCTCCATCTAACTGCCAGTGTGTTCATAAGGAATCCGAGAAAAAGGAGAGAAAGAAGCCGATCGCTCCCTGGTCTCATCTCTCTGCGTGATTTCATTCCTGTATCCTATCTGTAATTTCCATTTGACCATCCTATGATTTTTATATCAAAGTATTCTCTATAGCTATATAGGCCCCACACAAGGGATGGGTTTGAGTAGGTACCTGATCATTTATTATGCGTGTATGTGCAGAGTCATAAGCACATCATTTTCCCATTGATCATACCAGCATGTCTGCACACTATTGTGTTGTTCCTACAATATTATTTCATCTTGTTGGTGGAATTGAACATGTCCTGCTGTAACACGTATGTACTCCGTCCAACGTTTTCACAAGTCTTGAGTCTAGGAGCTTACAAAAAAATCCTCAAGAAAAATATGCAAGGACTTTGGGTACATTGAGGAATGCTCAAGAGCAAACATACTGCAACCACTCACACACTCCCTACACTAGTCAACTAAGTATGATCTGAAGGCTCCCACTTTTTCCAAATAACATAATTTTTTTTATCATATTCATATGTCTATCTCATAATTTGCATACATGCAAAAATTATGACTAGCGTCATTCTGTCATGATCCATAATCCCAAACTGCCTTGACAACGTACATATCTGTCAGTCTCACAATCACACAAGAATTATCTGTCTCTGGGTGGATATCATATCACATAATGTATGTCCTGCACAGAGAGACTCTCAGCAACAAAAGCTTAAGCTCGTGTGGAATTATTCATTTTTTTCTTCTTCTTCAAAAGTTTCTACACGTAAAAGTCTATAAAGTACCCATCTTTCCTACAACTAAAGGCTGCTGTCTGTCAGCCTGTATGTACTCCATTGTAGGTACTTTTGTACGGCGTTGCTTTGTCTTCTTTTCTGTTGGCTTGCCCTTCTTTTGTACTGTGTATGTAGGGTGCACCAGGGTAGACCTTGGCAGAAAGTTTGGGGAAAAAATTGAG
Organism: Dicyrtoma fusca; assembly: GCA_034695205.1. Classification (NCBI taxonomy): domain Eukaryota; kingdom Metazoa; phylum Arthropoda; class Collembola; order Symphypleona; family Dicyrtomidae; genus Dicyrtoma; species Dicyrtoma fusca. The sequence continues at coordinate 31,936 of JAQFZC010000167.1, read as the reverse complement.
AAAAAGTTGATGCAATATATGTGAAATATTCGGCTATGACGATCCCATGAAAGATGAAATAACTTGAAATTCTAGACTTTAATCATATTGCAACAAGAAATTTTCTTCTCCTTTCCTTGTCCACGCATCATCTGATCATCTCATCCATCTTGTAGTGTCAGTTGCTCCTCTTTTCTTCGCCAATAGATTCCGGCGTGCAACCTCCACTTTGTCGACTTATAGTCAAGTACACATGTAATTTTTCAGCTCGTCTGGGGAGTCCTCAAGTGTAGGGCAACGTCTACGGCAGAAGAAGACTCGAAGCTTCTACAAGTCCACAACCCAATACTTTGCTTCTGCTGTCAAGTACTAGTTCAACATTTGAAAACTAGGACCAGGATTCACTCCATCATTTCTCTACCCTCATCCTCATAGTATCTGTCACTATCTAAACGCCAAGTTCTACACACAAGTGTGTCTACAATCTACAGTCTATATGCTAAACAACTAGGTTTTACTCACGTACAGACAAAAAAAAATCCAGATTAAATAAGCTTCTTTACACATAATCCTTCAAGCTGCTACGTTTAGAATTGTACCCAGGCAATTAGTATCTCTACAACGAGTTGTTTATTCGTTTCTAGTCAGACAAAGAGAGATTTAAGAATTGAATTAGCTACTACTACTTACTATCTTGCACTCATCGATACATAATGTAAAACCTGGGAAATCACAGACTAGCTTTAGTGTGGATTTTTTATATCCCTTTCATCCAGTATGCTTTCAAAGTTTCAAACGCAGTAAAATTTCGAGCAGGAAATTTCAGTGATTTCTTGGTGGTGTCGGAAGTGCGTATAGTTGAGTACCGGGTCTGGGAAAATGAGCTGCCGTATGAAACTCTCCTTCACGATAAATGCCTGATTATAGGTTGAAGGGGCCGAGATAAAACGTGAAAATGAAGAGAGAAAAGAAAGCATGGTTCGGTGTGTGTTCGATGAAGGGTTACACCGCGATGTGTGGCATGAAGGAGGGGACACACCTCAAACGATTACATTACTCACAGGGCAGCAGAGAGAGGTAGTCAAAAAATAAAAATGTGTTCATGCAAATGCATTCATTACCTGTTAATGGCCACGTATTAAGAATAAAATGGCATGCCTGTTGTTCCTTCCTCGTGTCGTGTACATAGTCTCAGCACATATTTTTTTCTTCTTCAAATTTCATCTGCTTTACGGGGTAGTGCGAGTACAGTCTCACTCATCATTACAAGCTTGGGCCGGTAGGTTATACAGGTAGTCGGCGGTGTGATTGATTCAACGAGCATGGAGTGAGATGGGAAGCTGATTTCTCTGTTATTTTCTCTGCAATAAAGAGCAAAAGTTCCAAGTCTGACTGATTGTGAGTCCCACACACACGGAACACATGTGCGTCTCTGTATTTGTACAATCCTTTTACTTTCTCACTCATTCCACCGATACACTTGCTCTGGGTCTGGCCAGGCAGCCAGGCACTGCTCACTTGTTTCTCCAGCTCCCCCCAATATTTCAGCTTTCATCCGACGCATTTATTTAACATGAAGTAGTTAAGCCTGATGCATTCAGCGAGGCTCTCCGCTCAATCTTATATTATAATGAAAAATTATGAATGTGTGTGATGATACCCCATGCGATCCTGCATGAGTCCACGTACGCACTCTAATAAATACTTACCAGGCGTCACACACTTGCATTGAAAACGTCCAGAATTGACTAGAGAGTCAGATTGTCTGTTTTTTGAGGAGTTGGTAGCTTCGTGAGTGGTTGTGGTGTGGTGATCGTGAAGTTGCCAATGTATCTCTAATGTTGGCATCAACATCTTCTTCCTCAACTCATTTCTGTATCCTCTCCTACCTACAAGTTGCCTCAGCATCATGTCATCATTACAGTCCAACTAGTGGGTGAGTGGTCCTCTGTATATACTGGAGAGTGGTATAGAGGGTAGGACTTAGAAGTAGCAAGCATTTATTTTACAGCCACTGAAGAGACTTTAGTAGCTCCACAAGCCCAGTATGAGTTGGTCATGAATTTCAATTCAAAATTCAAATTCATCCAAGGATCCTGATGAAGGGAATAATGAATGAAAAAGATTCGGCCCATGACGAATGAACAAGTAATGTTGGCAGTTTAAGAAAATAAACGAGCACTCCTGTCCTGTCGCTTATCTCACACCTACAGAGGTGAACCTTGATTTATCGGCGGTGGTGCGTCAGAATTCTCAATGAACGCTTGTCTTATGTAAGCACACTTCATGTGATAGTGATAGTCGCATCACATCAATCTCCTGGGCCCATGAATGAACTACCTTTTGTAAGCTTGTTTTTCCTTCAATTTGGCAGACATTTTATTATTTCCCTGTTTCGAAATAGAGTATACCATTCCAATCATGTGTGTGTGTGTGTTCCTGGCCTCCTACTAACCAAAGCTTGTTCAATGACAGAATAGTTGACGCCAAAATAATACTTGAAACTTCACCGTATTAAATGAGTCAAGGGATAGAATAGAATGAGAAGGAACAAAAGACAGAAATGGTCAAGGTGAATTTCACTTTCATGCAGACATTTCTGTTGCAATACCAACTTTGTAGCAAATATATGTAAGAGTAAACTAGGATGTAAAAGTAAATTAGAGCAGGATTTTAGGCATTCACATGACTGTCGCATAGTACACATAAAGAGAATATTAACTAGACTGAATGCCGAACGAGTCCAACGTAAAAAGGGTTTAAACACTTAAATAAACACTGCAGATCCTGTTTCGTATTCAGAATGTACATATGGGTGTATGTACTGCCTTATTATAGCTTTTCTTTGTCGTCTCATTTTTATAGACCCCACCATTAGCTACACACGCTACCGAAAAACAGAATTGTAGTATTCCATTCTAATGATGCCAAATAAAAATCTCCTTTACAAAAAAAAAGAAGGAAATGCTGTAAATATACTGTAAATGTCCCAGCAAAAATTTAAAGACAAGCAATCCCCTCTGTATACTTACAAGTTAGCAGTATATCTGGGTACCTACACCCTTTCAACGAGTGAATGGTGGCATAGACAGCCTGGTCAGAAACGAAATGTGTGGCACACAGACAGAGTGACAATAAAACAAAATAAAGGGATGTAAAATGGCAAAAGGTGAAAGGAAAACATAAAGATGAACAGGATTTGGCACAGAATTTAGCGTGAAAGAGATCAGAAAAGTCATCCCAAAAGCTAAAGGTTAGCCGCGCCATATAGGAGTGGCTCCATTCAGCTCCTTTGGAAAATGTACCTGCCTACAAAATCATAATCTTTCTGCCTCGTTCACAGATCTTATGTTCATACATACTAGCACTACCTTTAAACTCGAGCACTTACAATCAGTTTAGTCTGAAATTTGTTAGTCTAAGGTAAATCTTTGAGAAAATTTAAATGATAAAGAGTTTTAAACTGAACCGTCTTGTGACCGTAGATCAGTGCGTTGCATTGCAATTCTGTAATGATCTTCCTAAGTAAGGCAGTGATGCTGATTAGTACATATTATGCATACATATGTGGGACTAGGACATAGAAGATCGGATCCTCAGGACTAGGGTAAACCATTGTAATACCATTAACATCCTCATATTTATATTCACTCTATTACAGCTTAGCACATTGCCATTACACGGACTGGAAGTCACGTCAAGTCAGTTTCAATGGACAAATAGTTACGTGCTTGGTTCGTGAATGAATATTCGGAGGAGTGTTGGAAGAGAAGGGGATAAAGGATTTTATGGTCTCGTCCAAGTGTCTATGAATATGCGGAGCCGACTGGAGCATCGTATAAATGTTTGTTTATATTTTTGTGTACGGAAAAGTTGGTTATGTTCCACTTGGTTAGTCAAGCTCGTAATTTTATGACTCCAGCTCATTCCGTGTGTGTGTACGTATGTGGGGAGCTTCCGACGTCGTACAGCCTTCCGACGCTGTCACGTCTGGTCCCGGTGCATATTGTACACAAACTCAGGTGCCTAGCTCCAGTCTCTATCACTCCAATACAAAAGTTAGTTCATCTCTCTAAAGGATAAACCAAAATCAATACTACTTTTAATAATTATTATTGTAAATCACAATACAACCTTTTAATGCATACAAATTAGTAACTTTAGAAATTCCATCATTTCGTTCATGATTCATGAAAGCTTAACTTCGTTGCTTCAAATCACGGATAGTTCTTCAAAGGCTTTCTTCTGTTTTCCCAGTTGTTTTGTGTTAGAGACTAGACAGCAATGGCAACTGGCAACATTCTCTTTTTCTTCCTTGAGATGACTCCGTGTGTCTGTATACATAGGTATTTGTATAAAGAAAACTAACGCTATTTGTACGTATTTATTTTTATTCTGTCGTTACTTTTTGAGTTTGCGGGTACTGTACTTCATTCTCTGAATTGTATTCCTTGTTAGGTTACTCAAAGTTATGTGAGCATGACCGAGACCTGTCTGCCAAGGACGCGTCCGGGTAAAAGTATGAGAGTTACATATACATACGTACGCCAGTCATACGTATGCGTATGCACACAAACTGACTTGTGACTGCGATTGTTATGTAGATATGTAAGCATCTCATTGATCCGTAAAGACATCAACACAAAGTGTGTAGTCACTAATAGAGCGTCTGTACTGTGGAATATAATAAGTAATTGAGAATCAAGTGAGAGGGAGAGAGAAAGGGGAATTCCAGAGAATAGAAAGGGAGATGTGTTGGGGAGATATGTAGACTATTAGAAGATTTTTAGTGGAAAAAGGGGTTAATTTACTTGAAATAACATGATACAGGCGGTGATAATGACACGGAGAAGAGTGAAATAAATAAGAAATCCTTCATTCCCTCATTGTTCCCAAACTTGGTTGCCCTTTGTTTTTCATTGTGAATGCGTATAAAAAAAGAGTCAGAGATCTCGTCTCTTGTGGATGTCGACATCGACATTGACTGGGATTGGGACTGGGACAGTCGACGCTCTCGAGTTAAAGAAGTTAACCAAATGAACACCTTTCTGATTCTTTTTCCTTTTTTCGTTTTGTCTTTGGTTACTGAGTCGAGTAGTGAGATTCTGTCTCTCTGTCTGTCTGTCTCCTTTGATCTGCTCTGCTTTGCTTAAAAATATGTGACCGAACTGCCTGCTTCCTTCCTTGCCTGTTCCCGTCCCGTGTCTGTGTCGAATGTCTCAAAAGTTAGTCCCACTATTCTTGTCGTTGGGTCTTTTTGTCTGTGCTCTGCATCTTTCGAGTGGCAAAACCAAATAGACCGCCGCACCGTCATCACCAACTCCGGTTAATTGTTCTACCTGCTGGATTGATTCCCCCATCCTCCTCCTTCTTTCTCCCTTCTGTCTGTCTCACTGTCTCTCCGTCTTTCTCTTTCTTCGACTTATTGAATTGTCGATTGTCGCCGACTTTGATTCAATAAACAATTCAAATAAAATAATCAAATAAAATGCTGACATACCTTCCTTGGACGCACACACACACTACATGCATACGCATAGTTGAGAACAGTGGAGGACAGAGCATTACATTACAGCACATTGTATTATATTACATCAGATTGAATTCCTATTATTTTTCTTCCCTTTCATTTCAACACATTCCTCGACGATGAATGACTCTCCTAATACCGCCTCCTTCAATGAACACATTACTTTATAGCTCTTACATAATTATACGCAGTCAACACACAAGATTTCATTATCATTACATTTCAGCTCAAACTAAGAGACCAACACCGACACTTTTGTCTTTCCTCCTATTTGCCTACAGTCACAATGCAGAGTGCCCTCACATACAGACAGGCTTGTACCAATTATTCAGAAAATGTGATACCTACCTTCCTTAAATACATGTGGTAAGTGCTATCAGGTCTATACACATAGATACAAATTTGTTTCAAGAGTCATAAGAAAATTGAATGTTTGTTCAAACTAAAATAACGGTACTTAAACGATTTTGACTTGATTTTTGTCATATGTTCCTCCTACGATGCGATTGCATTCAGGCTCTCGCGTCTATTTGTTCATAAAATAAAAATTACAATTACATTTATTAAGCTCTTACGTTGTTTGTCTCGTGTAGCAACTAATTTGTCCGCTGTTCAGATAGATATGTGCTTGTCCATAGCCTTGTTCGTCAGTGGTGTTTGAAGGATGAAACATGCCTTACGATTAGATAATCATACTATACCCATACAAAAACCCTGTAGTTGGTCTAATGTGGGCTCAGCCTAGGCTACCTGTCCACTGGAAACCGAAGGGCCGAGGCATATAGCACCGACCGACACAGTGCCAGGGCTGGGGTAGAGACATAAAACCGATGGAATGTCGACAACAAGTATCTATCTATAGGTGATGGCCATTCGTACTGCTTCATGGATTCTTAGGGCTACTTTGCATTAGGCTCAAGAAGTTTTTTTTCTCTTCTTTTACCCGACATGTTTACTCTTTCACACAATCCATTTGAATGGAATTCTCTATTCTCGTCTTGTACATCGACTTGTCGTTGGGGGGATTGGTAGGTATCTGCCTAGTTCCATATATCACTATTTGGTGATTATATCACTGTCCTTCTATAGTTTCCGTTTAAGTAATTTAGTCGCAATGAATGTGGGGACTGGGCACCATAATACGACTTGAAATAATAATCATAGCCAAATGGGACAAAGTGCGTTCCTCTATTTCACGGCCCCATGATATCGTGTACATATAGGCAAATAGCTACGCTGCTCACAATTATTCGATTTAGATAGTCTCTCTGTCAGTCGCAGTCCAATCAGCATCTCCACGACGAGTGAAGGTGTAGGTACGAGCCTATAACGTACTGTAGGTATACTGTACACTCTACATGTATGCTTAATGTGCACACAATACGAGGTCTCCGAGGACACATAACATGGCATGAAGGAATGAGCGTATGAAATTCCAGTTGATCAAAGAGAAAGAAAAGATAACCGCCAGACGGTAAATAATTTGCAGAGTTTGCACTATGCGTTTTGTTTACACTACCTTGACTCAGCAGATTTACACGCATTAACCCCCGGCTTTCTCATTATTATACTCTGTACTACTCTGTAGTCAGTTTGGTTCGTGGTTACGTACGGACTTTTTGACATGAATTGAATTGCATTGCACTGCACTGCACCGCACCGCGCCATTCACTCCAGTGTACTACGGGCTTTCATTGGAAACCGCTTACTGAGTCAAACGTAGACACTACAGTCGACGGTATAGACAGTGGAAATGCCCTCCGAGATCCCTTTCTTCGACTTGAATTCGTCTTGTTTTTAGTAGTGGTTATTCTCCTTTGGTGTGCTTTAGTAAAATGTAATTTATCCGAGAGGCTTTGTCCAAAAACACCAATCATCTTTTACGAGGGAAGTCATGGAGATTTGTGCACAAAAATAATCCTTGTCTATTATTTCCTACGAATAAGAATTGCGTACTCATTTCCACATTGAAATACAGCACAGTATAGGATATGCCTATATATACATATACATATGTATGTATTCTACTTGCATCGTATTCATGCGTAAACGTAGACACGGTAAACCTTCAATGAAATCACAGCGGTATGTACACACAAGGTACATTCATCTAAAACCCTAGGATAGAGCAAGGCTTCCGGATGATTGTCTTATCTTTTTATTCGGTGTTCAAGTAAGAGGGTTTGTACAATCAAACTTGCGTATCTTATACCCTCGTGTAAATAGTCATTTGTGTACTCGCAAACAAACATACCTATCCATGTGGTTCATTGCTCAGCTTTAACGGTCAATGGAACCCATTCTGATTTTCATTCAAGAGACTCAAGAAGAGACGCTCTAAAACTAGTTCAGTGGGACACCTTCAGAATGGAACATGTTCCCAGCTTACGTAACCCCAAGTAAGCTGTATACGTATCCGACGTAACAAAACAATCGACAAGGCATTATTGTCCTGATACTTGAAAAATATTTATTTGTCCGATTAGCGCGGCTTTTCCAACTTCCTATTCTTAGGAAGGTAGACAGACACTCATGAACAAACCAATGTCAAACAGTCAGTCAGTCAGTCAACCAACCGTGTCGTCAAAATTCAATTCAATTCCATTCAAGTTAAGTCAAGTCAATAAAAAGTCTCTCTCTTAGTAATGTAATCTGTTTGTTTTGGCGGATAATCTTACAAGTGGGAACCAAGAGTCCGAGGTGCAGCAAAGCTTAAAGACATGCAGGTATGTATGTAGAAATTACATTTTTGTAGACTTGTTCTTCACAGCTTCTCTTCCCAAGATTTATAATCGTAATCGAAATTCTTTGATGAGATTAAAAATAAAAAAAAGAGACACAGTGAGAGTGAAGTAACAACGGGAAATGAGGTACATAATGAAACTGATACTGGTCATTGGTAGTTCATTCAACTGCTTCTGCTTGTAAACTTGTGACTGTGTAGCCCTGGAACAAACTCAAGATTAAATGTGGCCGCTAGAAAGATAGAATAACTAAGTAGCAGCTTCATAATAAGAATAAACAAGGAGTAAAATGTGGAAGCACTTGTGGTGTTCAATTTACATTGAGATTAGATCAATGTTTGGTTTATCGTTATCGGTTCCCTATTAGTTTACTCTACATACCGACGAGTGTATCACGGTGTACAGTCTGTCTCTGCATACAGACAAAGGCAAATGATGATATAGAAGAAGACTCTATTCTTCCCTTCACTCCCAGCCAAGCTATGTAGTATGTAGCTAGTTAGTGGTTGGGGTTTTTTTCATAGGAAGATAAGATAATAGAATTTTGATTGGACAGGTAGGAAGCGAAAAGAATGTGAGTGTAATGAATGGTGCTGTATGCTTGAATGCTTGAAGAAGACTTACAGATATGAAGACAGCGTGGAAGATTAAAGTAAATCAAAGTAGGTACTCGCGCTATGTGTCTTCCTGTGGTTGTGTCTATGATAACGCCAGCAGTTCTTAAGTACCAACAAGTTGGAGTTACTGAACGGAGAAAGAGGGAGAGAGAGAGAGAGAGAAAGAAAGAGAGGCTTGAAAAATGAGAGGAAATTAATGAAGTGAATCCACAATCGTATTGTTAGATTGGTTACATGCAGAGACTTCTTTTCTCAAAGGTTACCCGGTAGGTGAACAATACCTATAAATACAATGTACCGAAGCAACGTCTGAGTCTTCTCCTGCATTTAATGAAGAATGTGAGTGATTCCATGTAATGAATGTGCACCCATACCCATACATTCTATACCGTTTCACACAAGTACATATTCATCCACCAAACTACTTACCTCCTAATAGCTTCAGCTCCAATTTTAGACCAATGGCTCAGAAAATTTGAACGATGAAATTCTTATTAATCCCCACATCTTTTTTTTTGGTGTCAATGAGGCTCACTGCACTGTCTGGAGACCGTGCGTACAAATAGCTGGACACGTACGATGGTTGACAGAAGATGATTGCTACACTTGAATCATTTTCTGATGTGTTGCTCTTACTCTTAAGAACTAGTGTTATGTATTATGTGCGTACAAGACTAAGAGATAGAGAGTTTCATAGGCACATAGGTATAGTTATAGGTTTGGAGGGAAAGAGGCGGGTAATGAAAGGTTTTCCATGTGCTATAGTTGTTGTCGTTTTGTTTAGCCGTAGATGCATGGAGTGTGGTTTTAGTGGACTGACTTATCCTTTTTCGGAAATGTATATAGGTAGATGGGTGTCTATATAGGAGAATAGATGAACCAGGATGATGATGATGAAGACGAAGAGTAGAGACGTGCGTAAAGCGGAACATAGGTTGACCACCTAAAGGGTATATGGCGAGAGGAAGCCCCACATTCCGAATCCTTGGGGCAGGCCACACTCGCAGTTAAAACCTAGAAGAAAAGATGAAGAAGCCTAGTCTATGGTCCATCAATTTAACAGGGAATAGCATCAGCATCGCATCGGGTAGCATAGCATAGCCAAGTATACAAATATATGTATAGGACAGACAGCAGCAGCAAATGTACGGACAGACACAAATACTCCAAAGTATCATCTCTCTCTCTCTCTGTACCTTTTCCTATATCTCCGTAGAACAAGAACAACAACACACAAAAAAAACTCACAAAAACTATACTTTCATTACCGAGATGTCCATCTAACACATTCCAGACAATCAGATCATCGATTATATGTATTTCATTCCACTGACTGCTAACTCTTCACAGATCTTCTTCCTTTTTTTTTATTTTTACTTTTACTTTGGACTCCTTCTTTATCTGGAAGTCCACGCTAACCGGGCCGTCTAGTGTAGGTTTCATACGGGAGGATGGGGAACAATGTAATTTTTGTTATTAGGTAGGTAGGTATGTATGAAAAAATGAAACAATGGGCTCACTTTACTTATCACATACTTACATACTATTATATATTACAGATCCGTAATTTTAACTTTCAGGTTTTTTTTGTACGAATATCATCAGGAGTTGAGTCCGTAAACGAGCGATCAATGGCTACATTTACAATGGTCATTTAGATAGATATTATATTATGAAAATAGGTCCTTACCCTAGCTAAGTAGGTATAATATTAGGTAGGTAGTAGGGACTAGGGACGTGTAAATCTGTAAATACATGGTGCGTGCACATGGCGCGCGGGCCTCTAACGCCACATCAAGTATCCACAAAGAAATACCAAAATAATTGATCCATGTAGGTATTTAGACGCGGAGTGCGATCCACATTCTCTGATTGTGGATGCCACCCTGATTTCATCATTTCAATTTCTGATTTCTAAACGATAGCACCCTGGCCAAGGCATATGCTCAACTCCTACCTTAATAGCTCCGTACGATCTCCCATAGTAATCATTTTTTGGGCAAAGGCACACTGGTACTGGTCAAATTAAAAATTGCAGAGATTGCAGGTCCTGATATCTTCCTGCTTTTAATATTTTTGATGTCTCTATCAGTAGCAGATATGTTTCTACTTTTCTACGTGGTGGTAACGCAAAACTTGGAAGAGTATTTAAAGACTAATTATAGGTATTAAACAATTTGGAAGAATAAAGCTCTCATTACTTTAGGCTGCCACCCACTTTAATTGACATAATGCGTAGCAATTTAGAATCTTGTGAATTTCAAAATACGGCATTTTGCCATATGTCAGTCAGAAAAGCTTACAAGGAGACTCTTATAGAGATACAAGGTTCTACGGATCATGATAGTTTGAATATGCATCCCATCTGCAGATATTATGGATAATTAAGACATGGAAATGAAATTATGTGAAAACTCCCACTGATTTAATGTCAGATTATATATGTGAACTTGACAACTATAAGTGCTACTGTAGACAAACAAGAAATATTATAACATAATTATTACTCTACATTAATTTACATTATGTCTTTATGCTAATAATTGTGTAAAATGTCTGCGCATTTGTGCACATATTGCTGGCATTCAAAAGTTGATAATTGTAGCATATCTTGATCAAACTATTCATTATTTTAATTTATCAAGTCAGTAGCAGTTGCATTTAGTAGCATCATGCATTCGTAGTCAGGGCTCGATGAGCGGAGCATCATTCAAAGTCATACGTAATCATTTAAAAGTTAAAGTCGTAGCGGATACACGTAAGGGATTCACTACTCACAATCAGAGTGAGCAAAAGCTCATGTATGTAGAAAATTTAGACCAGCTAGAGAAAAGTCAGAGACAAAAAAAAACGATTAGAGTATACAGAAAAATGCAGATTAAATTCCAAAGACATGCTTCAAATTTTTCGTCCATTTGAAAAATCATCTTAGACTTATAGAGGAATATGAAATGCGAGTATAGTAAATGTGAAGAAGAAAAAAAATCATCAGGTAAATCGTGGGATTGTGCGTAGTTTAGTGGATAAATTGTATTAACATGGATGATTGGATGACGAACCAAAGTGTGTATTATCTTGACTAAACTTCAAATGTATAATTAACAGTTAGGAATGTAGTTGAGCTGTTTCGCGTGTTCAAAGTGCGCTCGGTAAATTTTTAAAGGTCCAGCTTTATGTTCTTCCTGTGATACCGATCCTGATATTATTTACACACACACACACAAAAACTGCACCAACAGCCTTGCGTACACTAAATTCCAAAAACCTCATTCCTTCCTGACTTCGTAGTAGTTTCCTTTTGAAATTTAAGTTGTAATGTATAGGCATGGCCAGCAGTGCAATGCTCAACACACTGTCCATTGCAATACTATAGCACTGAATATCTTTATTTGAATCTTGTTAGTTTTTGCATTCTTCGGTTTTGGCAGCCGTACCTACGTGTATATACATTTTATAGGGTCATAATTTCAAATTTTATTCCATTCTAATTTGTCTTCAATAAAAAAAAACATGAATTCGGGAACGACGACCGACGGGAAAGAATGATCAAGGTAATCAGGGAATTTAAAAAACCACATGGGTCGGATTAGTCGATAAGTAAAAGTATTGACCATACGTGTAAAAATGCAATTCGCTTATCGTTAGATCCTATGATTGTGCATGCCATTTGTGTGCAGGCGATTACAGGAAGAACAAGATCTACGGACAGTAGATACATATATAGCACCCAGTGAAAAGTTAAAAAGTCGTGTAAAGGATGTTACGGTAAATAAAGAAATTTGAATTTAATGCCCGTTACTCCGAGGAGCTCCAGCTCACTCGGCTATCCGTATGAGCCAGAGGGAGGTAAAGAGAGATGAAAACACACGTTCCACGTCAATTCTAGTCCACTTAATAATAATGGTAATCGTGTGGCCGGTAGGTATAGAGGACGTACGTTACATAGGTATATCTTGTCTTTACGCCTATGCGGTTTATGGATTGCATAAAGCCGAATAACAAACTGACTAGAGTAACAATGCGTAAGATTACATGAGCAGGAACAAAGTGAGGAGGTGACAAAATAAATAGATGGTTTGGAGAAAGAAGATTTGTGTAACGGAGATCTGAAGAGATGAGGGCACATTAGACATGGATTTGGTTCAACTGTGTCCCAAGGTAAATTCTGAATATCGAGTCCTTCCCCAGCCCTGTAGTACATAAATATATGTACGGCCCGTCCAACGGCATACGGTCCACGGGCTCACAGGGTTACACTCCTGCTTAAATCTTAAAATGGGAGTATCTCAAGCAATAAATGCCTACATGGTTAATAAACCCACTGCCCGGTGGAAAATATATTCAAAATTCATTCCTGTCCTCTTTTTTCACTTACTTGCTTCCAGGTCCAGTTCACAGCCGTATATGTACAGCAGTACAGCCGCAGAGAGCAGGATGATGAACATTGAGAGTGGCAACTGGATGTAACATGTGATTGTAAGAACATTTCATCTCACTCGTGAACACTCATTCCATACTTCCAGTTTTGCTCCAGCTCCCGTATCTTGACTGACTAGATGTCTGTGTCGGATCAGAACTGAGGATTAGTCAGTAAGCAATAATAACAAGTTTAAAGAAAACGAAATCAGGCCAAATGTCAAGGAACATGAATCCAAGGAGTTCACAGCAACTAAACATATGTAAGCCATTCATTCAACTGCCGTCATTGTAGGTACATACATACATAATACTTTACTTACCTACGTATCTTACGGTATCTGTGTATGGAACGACCATCAAGAGCATCTCCCAAGATATTTCATTCCTCCGAAGCCTCCTCCTTTCCTGCTTCTCTATTTTAAATCTACGACAATACGAATGGATTAAATGCCTACCTGCACCACAGCAAAGCCCATGAAGTCCGTTCATATCACAACTGTCATTTTGTAGCTATAGGCAAAAAAGAGCGTACCTACATGCATGTGAGGAACTATGAACTATTTGGAATTAATAAACAACTCATTATTGTCAGGTACACCACGCGTGCGGGCTTAGAATAGAAAAACCACTCTCACATAAAGGAGCTAGCCTAGTAGCACATCTTCTCCAGCTTCCAAGATGCTAACCGCAGTAGCTACATTCAACATTCCAAAGGCAAAACAAGAACAAGAAGCAACTGAAAATAATCAAAAGGAAATAGAATATTTGGTTTTTACGAGCTTTCAGAAATGCCTGTAAAGTAGGGAAAACTGACGTTGAAAAGTGTTCGTAAAAACCCGACGAAAATTGTGCAAAAAGAGTGAACCTGAGATAATAAATCTGTACAAATAAATTAGCTTGCTATGTGACTGCCCGAAATGTTTAAACTTGAATGAAGTCTTAATCTTGTAAAAAAAATCATGTTGTGTGTGTAGGTAAATAATACATGTGTAGCTGTAGACAATAAACATGCTCGCTGGATCACATTTTTATTTTTTCATTGAGAAACGAGTGAAAAGGAAATGAGTTCAAGTCCAATGAGAGCATGTAAAGTAAATGTGGCTCTGTCTGCATATCTGACGTTGTTTCTCGGGTTCAATTGCATTTGACTGAGCTAAAAATAAAATCCCAACTAGCAACTTGTTCCTTTGCGTCTGTGATTGTTCCTCTTGCTCTTCTTCTGGCTACATAATGCCCAATTAGAACATTCCACAAGTCAAAAAAGGACGAGACAGAGAGTTAAATGTGTATGTACATACGTATCCCTACAACGTGTATCTTGATTTCTCTGTGACCGCAAAGAGAAGCCTCCTTCACATTGATTCTCATCTCATCGTCAGAGTCAAGACGAAAACTCTCCACCAAAGCTAAAAGGCCAATTCCGTCCGGAGAAACCAAGCAAGAGCAACCAAGTCACTGGAGGGAAGATGAAGAAGAAGAAGCAGAAGAAAGATAGACACAACTTTTGTCTTTTGACTCTATTTTCAAGCGCTTCCATTGACTTAACCTTACTAAGCATCAGTCAAAGATACACTATGTATAAGCATAAGCATTCACATCTTCATTTCTCACAAGCCAAAACAGAGTCTTTTTGTTCCTTCTTCAATCTTCCCGCATCAAATCCCATCAGATCACATCATATATACTTACAAGTTCACTTATCAAACGATGTTATTGAGCAAACCTAACCTTCCCCATGAGAATAACTCTGAAGAGGATGGAATTGTAGGTCGGAATAACATGCAATCCAACGAAGTCTGAGTCGACGATCATTCAAGAAAAAAAAAATAAGAAGCTACTTGACTTTACAGCACAGAGTCTGACCACTAAAATACGGATAATACATAGCATGATGTAATTGTATCAAGAATCAAGACCAAGACAGACATACCCACAGAAGATAGGTACGGAGTTTAAGATCCGAGGTTCCGACCTACCTTCGTCTTCTCTGCCATTGCCTCGCATCGCCATCCATAAAGTTGTTGTTATTGTTGTAGAGATAGAAGCAGAGTCGAAAGATCTAGAGCCAGCGTCAGAGCCCGTCAAAAGTTCTTCACAGTTATAAAAATCCTAGTTTTCTTTATTGCGCTCCATTCTCGAGTCCGTCCCGAGACCTCTCTGCATTCTAAATGAATAGACTTGCTACCAAATTACATGTCAGCCGCCTTCTCCCACCTTCAATCTCAATCTCTTCAATCTACTCCCGTCTCGCTCACATCATCTCTCACATCTACCATTACATTAATAAACATATGCCGCCAACTATTATCCCGCAATTCAGTGCATTAGTCCATCAATTCAATTTTTTAAGCGTAATTCATAAATAGACTGTGAAATCTTACCATCAGGAAATCTTGGGAGATATTTATTTTTTTCCCCTTCAAATAGTTACCGTTTACTAATACGCTACCGAGATCCAGAATCCAGACCAAATCATGTTAGTTCATCCGTCAAAATTTCCCTCCCATGTTATATAATATGGGAAATGTGTAGTACTCGAATAACTTGAAGAAGTGACTTCCACACACACACACACACACACACACACACACACACACACACACACACACACGCCACTCCAAAAAATTTGACTGTCGATTTCAATTTCATGATGTAATCACATATTATAAGCTAGGTAAATTCCTCCAACTCTTTATCCCGATTCACATTCACATTCTATTGAACTATTGTTGGAAGCAATATCTTTGTTATTTTTATTCATGGGAGGATATCTATAGACATAAAGTCAAGTCGATGCCAGTGTCTGCTTCTATTTTGACTTTCACCGACGCTTTTCATCTATTTTGGGCTTCTAAGAGAGCAGAATAGCCGAGACATAGAAGGCGGTAAGACTTTTTATTACAACAATGTATAATAAAAAAGCAATTGCTTTGATAAAGTAAATTCTTTGGGGAAAAAAAGAATCAAAATAAGGAATGCTCCATGGTTAAAACTTTGGCTATTCTCCTCAAAAGATTTCATGCATGACACGAGGACAACAGATTGAGTGGAACGTTAGAAAAAAAAGAGGGGGGGGGGAGGGGGAAGCACCCAGCTCTACGTACCTACATGATGTACCTCAAGATTTCGTAGAGTCAGCGCCAAGGGTTGTTGGATTAAAAAGAGAATAGACTGTGTGTGTACATAACGTGTGACTTAATTCGGGGCGACCAACGACACACATACAGCAGTGCATATAGTGCTTTGATAGATTCTATATTGAGCGTATATGGCGGGATAATTATATGCATAGATTATGTAAAGGGATAAAAGAGAGTCAAAATTGTAATAATGAGAGCCAATGCAGTATTCGGATGTATGCGTATGGAGGGATTGTGAGACAAAGTCACGGTTGCATGCTCATGTGTAAGAGCTACAGCGTGGTTAAACGGTAATCAAATTAGATAATGTGCTTGTGGTTTAACTCCCTGAACGCTTCAACGATTCTCACTATGACAAGAGCCGCGAAGAAGTCAGTTGAGTAGTAGACGTCTATCTTCATCTAAGTGCTTGTATCCGTCCCTATACACCAGACAGCCGTAGATGACGAGGGAGTGTAAAGTGTAAATAGTAAATATTTGAGCAACCACCAAATAATATAATATTATTAGAAGCAGAAGCATTATGTCGTAGACGTAGACTGTCGAGTGTAGACTTATCGTTAGACAGGGCTACCCCATAGGGTATATCGAATTTCCTATCGTCATCAATTATCCAGCCTGTTAAACACAAATTTGTCTGCCAAGTACCTACCTACGATGTACATATGTAATATATTATGTGCCCAGGAATACCTATATCAATTGCCCCTCTATTCTGCGAGACTAGCTTCTATACTCTATACAGTCATCAAACCAGACAAGTTTCCGCAATATTTTTTTTTGTATTTCAATGCCGTCTCTCTAATTAATTATCATTACCATTAAATGCTATACATGCCTCCCTGTCCCTACTCCCTATACGATATTATATACATAATTAGTTAATAGAAAGACAGAAACTACGCGTAGCACTAGTAAAAAGTAAGGTAGGTAGGTGCATACCTGCCCATCGTCATCCGTGTAGTACGAGTTACTAGTTACACAGTGCCTATAACATGTCAGCCTATGTATGTACGTATGTACATAGGTAGGAACTTTCCATTTTGATTTTTTTAAAGGGAGACACGTGTCAATAATTACCAAATTATCCTATCAAATCTTATTCTTAATTTGATCAGATGATTACCGCTGGACTTGAAAATTGACTGCATGCTGTTGCGAAGAAAATTTTTAAGTGTGGGGCTACACGAGTATAATAAGGAATCATGAGTATCTAATAATATCAATGACAGGTATGGTCACGTATTATTGTAATTCTACAACTGCATGAACTGCTATAAGTGCAGGAAAAAATGAATTCAGATTTTCTATGAGTGCTCCGAGACAGTGTATGTAAAGGATACAAAAACAAATACATAGTGGCTACAGAGTGAGTACTATATAGCAGTTCTTCGTCTTCAGTCTCATATAGCTATTACATAATGCTACTACTTAAGGATGCGTGGTCGCTTTCGGACGCGTGGTGGCAGGCTGGCGGATGGACGCAAGTCATAAGTAGTTAGGCACATAAGGTATAGACATGCACATCATCTCAATTTTCAATAGTTCTAGTCAAATAGAAACGAGGTAGTTCCGACTCTACGAGAAAGTAAGTTGAGTCACGAGTTTTGTATTTTTTCACCTTTTAATTCATTTGTTCTGTATCATCATCCTCACCATCATCATCATCATCACCACCACCATTGCATCGCCAGCACCATATGAGAGCATCACTCCGAACTTCACCACCATCATCAGTCTGATTCTGATTTCCCTCCTCGTATTACTACTATTGTTAAATTATTATGCACTTGAACGTACTGGAAAGATATGCATGCATCCTATTTACTTGTGTACTTTTGATGATGAGTCCATTCCCCGCATCATAATCATAGTCATGTGAAGTGTACACACCAAAGAAAAACTCCTCAATACGGAGTAGCATCGTACCCAGAGGAGGAGAAGGGAGAGGCAATGCAGGTAGGGACTGAGGAGGAGATGGCAAACAAATTGTTCATGTTACACGCTCAGGTATTTTAATCTGGTTCAGTCCGTAAGGCTATTATTATTAGTATTCATATGGAGATGGGATGAGCAAGCAGAAGCACAGAGCCTTAGAGGAGAAGATGCGAAGGGAAGAAGCAACTTGTTGTTGTTGATGTTGTTCTGACTGAGAAAGGGAAAAAAATGGAGAGAAACACAGTGTAGACAGTTTATCATGTGTGAACCTCATCATCTTAGGTATGAAGTGACTATGCTAGCTGACTGTGGAGATGAAGCCTTGTGGATGAAGGAGACTAGCTCAGAGCAAAGCGAAGTAACTCTCATTCTTATTCTCTGCTGTAGATTTATTATTACATGCAAACTCATGGACTCCCGTTATCATCATTATCATCACGACACGAAACTCATGCTTCTATGGATGGACGCAATCCGCCAAGCCAGCAGTCACAATAATCAACATTAGCAGCTCTCGTGCTCACCTTAGACAGTCACAGCACAGCACACAGAGCACTGCTGAAGGAGAGCTTCATTCTTACTTACAACAGTACTTGCGTAGATAATTACCTACTCACAGCCGCACACTCAACTTTCACGCCTTGAATGTTACTTTCTCTACTACATTTCTATCCTATACTTACCCTCACGTATTTCCTAGGTGATTCCAGCACTTCATTGTTTGTTTGAGTTACATTTATGAATAATTGTGGAAGGTCTTTCCATTCAAATGCAAATCCAAATAGTGTGTTTCATTGCATAGAATGTATTCAAGCCAATAACAAGTCTTGTCAATTACTTAAACACGTACCTATGTAATTATAAAACTGTAGTATAGATTAACGATGAGAGTGTAGCCTATCAAATGTTTTCTCTAGCGTGCAATAGTCTACATTCAATAATGGTAAATCCTACTTAAGCGAAGTCATAATCCATGGAACATAATCAAATTAAACCAAACGAGCTATAAATAATGCCAGATGGGAATCGATCGAATACGAAATTTTCAAGTAAGGTAAAGGTATGTATGTTGAAGGTAGAAAGAGCGGAATGCTAGACTATCTTGGAAATTAACAACACTTTAATGATTAATAAACAATTGAAATAAGAGAATATAGTTTCACTGGAAAGGTTCTTGGTGGTTATGGAATTTGCCTTTGGTTTCTTTTTTATGTCTAAGGCTACAACAGACAGAGATAGAAAGAGAGAGATACAAGGGGACATACCAAAAGGAATGAAATCAGAGTTATGTTCGTACTAAAAATATACAGCATAATTGAATCGCCATGGGAAGAGAAGAAAAGATTGTAAATATTTCTATAGAAACAAATGCACATATTTGTTTTGAGGTGGCGAACTGGCGAATGAGTTCTTGGACATCTTTCTTAAGTAAGCCAAATAGTATAATATCAATATCCACTGTCTTATGTGTACGTATGCTGTACCACTACCACTATTATTAGAGCTTGAGCTATCAAGTATACGAATTACTATCTGTTCATTCATACATACATGGACGTGTCGTCAAGGAGGTAGACCCACAATGACTGCAGCTCTGTTCGGAGGGCAGTCGGGGCAGTGAGAGAAGATTTGTGTGGTGTGGGAGATTGAAATAAAAAAGACTGGAATTGTTGAAGGTGTCTACTTCTGGTGAGAATGTCTACACCAAAATGGCCAATAAAGAGCGCTTGAGGATGGAAGGTCTTTGTGAGGATTCGTAAAAATTGCCAATTGTGTTTCGGCACCCTTGATCTGGGCACGGGGTGAGAGCACCTATGAGCATATCTTCATTTTTTATGGCATAGTCTCACCACAGCAGGGATCCTTCTCACCAACATTCCTCATCTTCAAACTCCGGACACTCAAAATTCTATTTACTGTTTACATTATGTAGGTACCACTTAAGCTCCCTCCGCCGGTATATCCATCCTCAAAATCCCAGTCCCCCTGCAGCTCAGTAGACACCGTACCTTCACCTTCAGATATGTAAGTACTAGACAACTGTTGTTTTTTTCAACACTCATTCTCTCAGCCACGCTCCAAAACAATTGCGGAAAGTACACACAGCAGACTGAGGATGCAGTCGTTAAATACCAGCGTGGAGGTATGTTAGTTGGCACATATATACGAGCTAAGTACACGAGGCGTAAAAGTCCACTACAATCCGCTCAGGACCATATACATAATATAGTGTAGGCAGGCTTTATATGTTCAAGAAATGTTCGCACTGTGGAGTTAACCATGACAGATTCATGACCTGAGATTATTTGTGAGGTAAAAAATATGGAACTAATCCTTAGGCTTAAGGTGTAAGTATACCTTTATGTACAATGAGTGTAAGTGCCTCAGCTGGTCCTGGTAGGAAGGCACTACACGCACAGGGGTATAAATAACAGTGTCTCTAATGAATTGCCAAAATGAATTTTACTTTCATTGGAATTCCACCGAGCGAGGATGCGAATAACAATAATTATTTAACAATGAATGAAATTGAAATCAGTCCCTTGTACTCAAGAAAGGTTCGAGAAGACGTGTATGTACATACATTCGGTAAATGGGTGTAGTTTCGGTACTATATAAATGCACACATAGTGTAAAAATGAATTAAAAAACTCGTAAAGGTTGAACATTCCTTCCCCATGGTTGATAGGATAGAGAGCTGTGTTGGAGGGAAATGTTCCGTGAAATGGGATATACCCAAGTATATACATACTTAGTATATAGGGTCATAACCATTCTACCCGCCGCCGTTGTTCGTCGTAGAGGCATTTATTTATTTGTACAAGATAGCTCCGAAGACAGTGTGAACATTATAGAGGGAAGAATCCTAATGAGCCAATGGATAGACAGATATATGTGGAGCATGAACAAGATCTTTGACATGCCCCATGTAGACAAGGAAGGGTATAGGTTTCCCCGTTTCCATCTCAACTACTACGTAGGTAGGGAACATGAGTGTTCGGTGATAAGTTTAAAATCCGAATATCTGAGAGTACATCCACATTTATCTCACAAATTACTCTTCATTTCTAATCATTCCTTTATGAGACTGTTAAGGTATAGTTATGGTTGTACTCGAGTAATCTTTATTAGTCTCCATGAAATTAATGATAAGTATGAAGGGCCGCCACGTCCGCGTCCAACCGTCCTCCAAGGTGTGGTCACATTACATTACGTTTCTTCATCTTCTCGGGTCCTCCGTCCAGTTCGTCGTTCGTCATTCGTCCTACTTGGTCGGTCGTCACGAGACACCCAGGGATTCCTCTACACTCTACGTTGTTGACTTGGAGTTAAAACACTGGAAAGTTGAGCTCGGTCTCTCAGCCTGTAGTTCGCCAGTCGACTTGTACCCATTGAAATCCCTTATTTATTGACTCAGTTTACATTCCTATGACATTTAGTGCCAGTTTTAATTGCCCAACTTATTATTGACGTCTAAGATAGCAATTTATTTTTTACCGCTATAGAACTAAATACACACATACTCAAGGCAATGCCAATGCCACCGCCAACCCAATCGTCCCATGCCCCAGCCTTTTGACCAGCATATATGTACTTTTTTCCTGGCCCTTCTCATTTTCGACACTTTCAAACTTTAGGTTACATTTTAATAGCGTTACTTTCGTTGTCTTTTTTTAACAAGCAAGCAGGTTCATTCTCCATTGGATAGTTTCTTGGTAATGACAGTAAACTATTTTAATTATTCCCATTTCCTATAGGAATCTTGTCAAAACTAATTATGTCGTCCATTGTCAAAGGCTGTCAACATCTTTTCAAAGAAAGATGTTTTGAGGAGAAAATGGGATTTGAACTGCATGCATACTTATATGTTACTGTAGGAAGAAATGTTACTGATAATTTTGATCACAATCCATTTTTTTTGCAGACAAAAATGTCTTTCATATTTCCCGACTGGGGCATGAAGGAATTTAAGATTTCTTGTCAACAAAAACCAATGTAGGTACCTACCCAAGCAGGCAGGTAGGTATTATTTGTTTTATAGGTGACAGTTTCACATCTTATCACAGATTATTACGTAATTTCTCCTGATGTGTAGAAGCGTAGAGCTCCATGCGTGCGTCTATAATTGTTTACCGTAGCATCAATACAAAGCCACTTTTCCATTTACTACACCAGTGCTCAGCACTTCGCACAAAGAAAGATGCAGATACAGTCCTGGAATGGATTGGGATTCTCTAGGGAAGTTTGTGGTCTTGTCCGCACACATAATTCACGGGCCACTGCGTCCAATAATAACATCAGAGAGCTCAAGGAATGTTGTGATCATCCATTTATGGCATTCCTTTGGTCCTGAACTTATGCAGAGAATAAATAAAAATAAAACAATAATTATAGGTTGGTAAAAGTTTAAACCTTATTTTTGCTCTGCTCTTCTTCTATGCGATGCGGTTCCCTGCCAGGTCCCCATCAGTTGAGAATCTCTTTCTCTCTCTCTCTCACTCTCTCTCTTGCTCGCTCTGTATCGTCGAGATAATTGTTAGAACTCCCGCAGACGCCACAGCCAACCTACAGACACACATGACAGGGCTGATGCGGAAAAGATTTTATTCATTTAAAAAAAATGACACCAGACGCATTTACACTGTTTTCAAATCATCTCTTCATACACCTTTACCGACGTGCCGACGTGCGTTCTATACTGCTTTTGATCTTCACTTATTCAGCCCTCTATTAGTACGATTTTACATGTAGACTGTTTTGGTAATGCTGGCTGTGAGCAAGCTCCGTAAATATTATTGAGCATCTAAAGTCCATGAGAGAGAATGTATGTACAACCTACCTACCTACTTGATAACTGATTCAAAGATTTATTTTACTAGCATTTCAACCAATGCTTTCTCATGTGATTATACTGTGGTCATCTCTCCGCCTTAAAGACCCATCTCTCGTTTCCGCATTACTTGTACAGAACAGTCCTCAACGAGGCTGTAATTACTACACAAGTGAACAGGACTAAACATAGATTACAGAGGCTGGCTAAATGAATAGTCTTTGGAATTCGTGGGACAACAAAGTTTTTCTTTAATGTTTTATACATTGAGTTTTAACTCAAATTCCATGTCTCCTATCGTTAGCACCGTTTTTACACAGGTACTTTATTACTTTACACAGTGACCGCAAGTCAGTATTTATCGTCTATATGCCTATATGTAGAAACTTAGCATTTCCCATTCTACACCTCACCATAGTCCCCACTGCAGTACCTCTTGTCTCCTTCCCGTGGGAGCATAGAGACGTACATAGAGGACCAAGGAAAAATGTAAGAAGGAATGCGGTTCGGTGTAATGGTTCCGTATGCTGTGGCATTCATCCCTGGATCTTCCTCCCTGAATTCCGTCTGTATTGTTGTACTGTGTGTTCTGATGATTAGAAAGCAAGGACGGCGCTACATAAAAGTCCATGTACCCAGATAGGAGTGAACATAGACACTGTTGATATTTCCCAAGAGGATGGATGGATGGATATGCTGGGCTTGGTAGGAAGGCATTTAGCCATGGAGTTAAGTTTAAGTTTAGTGACGATGAGCTTAGGTTATCATCCATTCCCGCCTTTAATTTCACCTCACCTCATTCTATCTGTTAGAATATTGTGGAGTGCAGTCGAAAGATTACCTTGTTGTCCTAATAGTAAGTAGTGAGTTGTAAGTCATTAAGACAGAAAGTAGAGGGTAGAGTACGATAAAAGTATACTTGACCGTGTTTTTAATGCCATGGAGCCCCTCTTTAAGAGGGCCATATTGCCCCTTTATAATAATTCCCCAGCCCTATAATAGTTATAATGATGATGAAATAGAGAAGATATGCATTCTGATGACTAATTTAACCGGGGCACACACACACACACGCCGCGCACTGACTCCATCATCATCCCCAAAACTCGCATACCAAACATACTCCCTTCATATTTAGCCCCTTCAACCCGCTCAGATGACATACGTGTGCAAGCGTAATAGATTACACTCTTGATGGAAGCTGCTGTGGATCTTTTTTTGGGCAGAAAAAACGGGGAAGAAAACTGTACAAAGTTGAAAATTCATAGATTATATTGTGAAGTTGTGCGTGCGTGTTACATTATTAGTACGTCAGGGATCTGGATCTTTTGGGAGATACATGGTGGACGGAGGTACGGACTTACGCCAAGGTGGATCCGTAGGTGCTGGGCCTGCTCGCATGTAAGTACTTTCTCTGACTTTGAACCAGGACGCCTTTTTCTTTTCTAACCCAAAGCAAGATGAGGTTAACAGCCCATTGGAAGTAGCTAATTAAAATGGTAATTTATGACATGTCTTGACTCACCGAAACGCAAATTTATGGGCAAGAAAACGCCTACTACTGTCTTCACACTCTGCTCGACTTGATGGCAAGGAGAAGAAAGACTGACGATGACCGTGTGGATGGATATGTGTGTGTAATGGACAGCGAGAGAGAGAGAGAGAGAGAGAGATGCCCCGATGCACAGTCCGGCTTGTGGTGCTCACGTACTCTGCCAAACAACAATAATAATAGCCACCACAATAATATTTTGATGAGGAAAAGAAAAGGAGATGAGAGTGAATTCCATTTGATACCTTATGTCAATTACAGATATTCCTTCAGTCAGTCTGAAAGGCAACCCTCCGCTACTTTCCGTACTGCCTCCCTGTGCAGCCTACATCCTTGCTACTTACTACTTATACACACATTACCTTTAAGTACCTCTGTCCAAGCTAAACTATTACATTCCATTTATTTTATTACTGCTCCATGAATACCAATATCATCCCCTACTCCCTCAGCATCTTCAACTTTACTTTCTACACATCAACTCCTCCGGTCCCGCCACACGGCCAACTACATAGCTCTGCGATAATTAATCCTTTTTTTCAAATCCATTCTGACTGCATACTGACTGACGAGTCAGAATGCAGACTTTATTTTATAACAGAACTGACATAATTAACCCCCCATGCAATGCATTCCCAGGACTAGATTGTAATAGATTCTCCTTTTATTTTATGTGCGAATTCCGCTTATCGTTTTCGTTCTATAGCAAGAAGCTCGGTGAATTTCATGTTTTTAAAACTCAAATCAACGTAGGTATATAGCCTATATATCGACTTATTGACTAAATTCAAACTAAATTGACAAAAATATTAATCTTAGCTATAAGTAAGGTAAGTTCGTGCGATGAATTAGCTCACTGTAACTGTCACCCACCGCAGTAGGACGGGAAGAGCATGTTTGCAACAAGAGGGGCACACAATGATAATTAGCAATTATTCCTTGTTATGTACCATATGTGGTGTCTAAGGTATTGCCGGGGTTGTGGAGGGTACAATTGCATTCAAATTAAGATTCGGACTATGGACCAAAAGACTGGCCACAAAAAAGGGGTTGATGGAATGAGTTTGCTAGTAAATCAATTCATAAGGAATGAGAAGGATTGGATGCGGGAAAGAGATTGTTCATTCTTTTGATTGGCATCTATCAAATTTCATTGGTGTAGCTGGCTGTAGTTCGAAAGTAAAGGAAGAAAACACACATCATGACTTCATGGCTAATCAATGGATCAAACTGTGAGGCTTATAGCTCACAAGCACACAAGTAAATAAGCATCCATGTTACACCCTTTGATACACTTTACAGTCAGATAAATCAGTTTGTATTCACAACGTCACAACCATCAACCTCGGAAGACTTTTCAATGCATTGTCTGTGTGTAGACATATATTAAGCAAGAAGCAAAGAGCTATAAGCACCGCATCTCGTTCTATAAGCGACGGGGAAAATATTTCCTTTCTACCGACGGAATTTTTTCAGCCTACATAATTACCGTATGTAAAGTGCATATGTATATTTTTTGTACATCTTCAATGGTATTTACGGTGAATGAATAATAAATTGTAAATTAGGTGATCCGTAAGCGGCTACTACAACAACTACAGCTGCAGCACCGTCATGGCTACATACATACTAGATCGAACTACTGTGTAAAAAGAGGGTGCATAACCTTAAGTCCCTGGCTGAACCATTTTTTCCCCTCCCTATATATTCGGTGAGTGGAGCAGGTAATTAGGAATAACTCTAGGTTAAATGAAGAAAGATATGATCGCAACTGATGAAACGATATGAAAGGTATAGAAAGACCATAGACTTTTGCTGAGATCATTTCTCCCTTTTCTTTTTTTTCTCGTTTGTTGCTGCTCCAAGTTGTGTGACTTTTGATTTTATGGTGAAACTGAATTAATTAGACTGACAACTAAGACTGCATATTGAATGAGTTTTTGCAGGAAGGAGAGTATAGATTTGTTGAATGGAATTAATAAAGTGCAATTTACAAGACTCATTAATCGATCAATCAGGGAAATCAGTACAGCCGTCTGTATCTCCCCTGTCCCAAGTACCTCCGGCACCTTAGTACGTTGGCGATGAAAAATTGCAGGAGGATGGGAGAGAATGCCAATATCTAGGCACTCATCAAACCACTGAACAAAACCTTTTCACCGAAAACAAACAAATTATCGAGGCATCTAGTCATCTATGTGTGCACAGTCTACCTCCAATGTAATTTATACGCACCTTTGGAAGAATGCGATTTCTATCAGCTACACAGCTACTTACATACCTATGTACATCCCTACATGCATGTCATGAAGGTAATTAATACGAGAGCGATTAGAAAAAAAGTGAACCACTAGAACTGGAGATAGTGTTTAGTTCTGCTAAAAAGTATACTAAAAGGTAAAAGGTAAGCAATACTACAGTCTTCCTAGTGCACTACATACCTGCACACCGACACGGCACTGCAAATCTCACGTCAGTTCCAGTGCAATAAATTTCCCATTTAAAAATTAAATGTGTACGGAACCGTATAATTATTCATATTAGGATGAGTCCTGGCTGTTAAGCAATAAAAATATTTGTTCAGTTTACAAGGGAGTGAAACTTCTTTGCGGCTACTAGTACTGCCACTACTGTATAATATGTACTATTGTACAATAGTACATATCCCGTGGAATTTTCACTCCAAAAAAAATTGTAACAGTAAAAATGTGTATGTGTTTGTGTGTGCTAAGTAAAATTACCTAATCGGAATGCCTAAGGAAGTGTAAGCTTAAGATGATCATCGTGAGATAATGATTATGTACGTAAATGAACATTTTATTCATGTTTTCGTGGAGCACCCTATAGGGATGAAGAAGATATACACGTGTAATCCTTTTGATCCCGGGGCTTCTATTTGATAATCGGGGTCGTCTGACTTTTAACCTCAACTTTGAGTTTGGCGCAATCCCCTGCCTCACATCAACTATCACCTTTAACCAACTTGCTACACACTTCTTGTTACACATATACCTATATTTCCCCTTTAGTTCCGTCCTCAGCCCTCTTGATCTTGATCCTTCTTCTTCTTTCGCCGGACGGACAAAAAAAAAGTCGGACATCTCGTGTCTAACACACTATCCTGGGTTCTGTATCCTTAACACTGAGTATTGAGAGACATTGTACACAAAATTTGTTTTTTTAAATCATTTTTCCTTAAGCTACGTAAACATCTCTAATTCATTTGAGAACTGCTTTCAGATTACCATCTGATTTCTCACCCTCACTCACCCTAATTTCCTGCTTGATACACATACATAATATATAGAATAATAGAACATCAAGCTTAGGTGTAAGCTCATTATCCGTCTAACTGTAAGATTTATGAACTTCAGCTCAACAATACAACAAAAGGTAAAGCTACGTCCCAAGTTAGTTCACGTTTAGTCAATACGTTACTAAATACGGGTAAATACAATAATATTACTACGTTTATAGATACATATCCTAGGTAGGCTACTTTTGACTCGGCTAATTCTACGTACCAATATTTCACTTTGGTTATAGTTATACTTGCATGGTAAATGCTGGTCAGAACAGGCTGGAACTGTGAAATTCAATTATAATTACAAGTTATCTAACTGCAACCGTAACGTATTTTCACAAAAGAACAAGTGGGTATGGACCCGTAAGGTGTTATAGTGAGCACAAATACAAGTAGGTACCTATTAGGTGGGTAGGTTGTCGGTATGTGGAAACATTACCCCTTCATATGATACACACGAATATATTTCTGAATTCATTCATGTCCAATATAGCACCAAAAAACGTGTACCATTCATAACTTGTTCCATTCAAAGATACAGTACGTAGATACTTTCCAACTTCTTTTCCCAAATAAATTATGATTTTGAATTTATTATGTGTAAGTACTGTTTGGATAGTACTAGGAGAGTACTATTTGCTGTTCGCTGCTGTTTCGCTGTTTGGTTTGAGACAGTCTGTCAATCTAGGTAGGTAGCTACATACATATAGGTACCTATATAGTAATTTCATTCAGTGCAGTTATGTTCTGTTCTGACCGTAACAACTCGAGATGAACTCGAAATAATAATAAGTGGTGGGCGCCAGGAAATATATACTGTGTATTTTGTATTCCACTTGAAAGGAACCATAGCGTGGGAGCTTTCAGTATCAGTATCACTGATTGTTTACTTTCTTTTATCTGGGTCTATAGAATAACATGCAAACATCAAAGGATTAGACGGAGGCCAGATAGTAGGGTACTAGGAAATTCAAAGTTACGTTTACATTATGATTAGACGAGGGCACAATGTAAACCTTCTAGATTCATCCCAGCGCTTTCTCCCACAAGCACCATCACACCCCGCATCAGGACTTTAACGTAAATTTAATTACCACTTTTCTTCTTGAATGATGCAACCTACTGACCTAATCTTGCCTAATCTACAAATGATGCTACTGATGACCTTGGGCGACGTTCGCCTTGGCTTCTGGCAAAATTTGGAATTTTAGTTTTAACAAATCATGAGCAATGTACCTGTACACTTGAACCTGGGTAGGAACCTACTTGTGTAAACATTCAGTGGCTAATCTATGCTTTAGTTCTTGGAGAATGCCCACAAATTCCCTCATAAAGAATACACGGAAAGATCTAAAAGTATGTATGTATGTATATGTTATTACACTGGTTTAAAAATGCATAGATGGTAGATTGCTTCTGTGATAGTTATAAATTTTGAACCCAACAAGCCTCCAAATGACACGTACATGTAATTGAACGCTCCAGTATAGTAGTAGATGTCCACAATACAATGTTAGAATCCAACAATTCAATTAAGATCGACTGTTGGTTTAGAAAATGTTCTAGAAAATGTAGGAGACACACACACACACACGGAAAGGATGGAAACGATAAAAAGAAAAAGACTGAGAAAGACCCCCCTTGGCTGATGATGGTTCGACGCTGTCACTGATTTCACAGAGAATCCAGTCACTACAGCCGGCTATAGATACGAAGGAAGATAGTTTAGGACTTACTCGTTTAAGACTTTTTGGTGCACACTATAATACCCTGTGCAGTGGAACGCACACTGCACAGAAAGAATGACAATGAAGACGAAAAGGAAGAAGAGATGATGATGAAGAAAAAAACTGGAGCTGATAAAAAGACAGATCCTGTGAACCCTTTGAATTTTCTTTCCACGACTCGCTTCACACTCTAATCTGCATGTAATCTTAGCCTAACTTAATTGTCTGATCAAGACGATATGGTTTTTTTGAACGAAAAAAACGTTTATACTCATTCCATCAATTGAATACCGTCACACCATCCTCTGCACGTTTTCTTCTAGAGTTGCGGCTACACACATATATATACATATCGATATATATCGATTCCTAAAGTATCAAATTTCTAAATTAATTTCCTTATTTGGACTTTCCATCCAGTTACCTATGTGCACTAGTACTAACCTTTTGTCATATGCAGTAGGCTTTACCAGGAGAAAGTATGTTGTAGAAGCCTCTTTACAAGTACGATTATAATCATTCATTAAACTGCAGAAGCTACAATGATTTCCTACGAAAATACTAGGTTTTACAGTTTATTTACATGGAAATTTGTTTCGTATAGGTAACTAAAAAGTTACATATCCAGTTGAATCTTACAGTAGTAGAACATTACTTCACTAACATATAGGCAGGTAAGTACTGATATTACCTAATTATATTTTAAAGCCATACATAAAATTACTTACCGGGCTGATAAAAAATCCTGCCTCAATGTATATAATCATTTGCATAAGTGGCGCATGATTCAGGTAACATCATTTTTGTAATTTGCTACACCCATCCCTGTAGAAATGTACCCATGAAGTGATATAATGCCTATCTATTTAGCATTGTAGTCAAATATGAAGACAGCCAACACTTTGCTGCCTGATGTGGTGGCCGTAATGATGTATGTACAGAAGCGTTGATTCCCTTCAATGAATTCATAAAATATTGCTTCATCACGATACCGCATGGCATAAAGACAGGGACAATGCGTTTTGTGCGGCTCTGTTAAAGTTGGAAAAGTAACACAACATAATGATCTTGCCTGTAGCCTTGGCCTAAGAGTATACCTACTCACATCTTAAACAGGTTAGGGTTCCGGCAAAGGGACTCTACCATCCGTATGCTGGACTTGTGGGGGTTGAAAGGAACTGTTCTACAAGAAGTCAAGGAGAAGCCTGTTTGAAATCATCCGAAATCTGTGTCGATTAGAACATTATAGAAGACAAGCAAGGAAATATTTAGCTACAAAAAAATGTTCTGGAAATAAAGGAAAAGCATTTTTTTAAGGTATAACTTTCCTCATGAACAAAATTGTTCTGCTTTTCCAAACAAGGACACTAGTTGTAACCCCCATAGCAGAAGTCCTTCGCTCTTCATCATTCACTTGAAAGGCTTCAAAGACATTCAAAACGGTAGAATGAATACTGAATACAGAGAGGATAAGGAAAATTCGTCAAACCTTTACTGTACACATGGGATAAGATGACATAACAAAAGTTGTCGAGAAACGTTTTCATTCATAATAATGCCACATCCTGCACTGTTTGCTTCTAAATACCATCGTCAACCTGGTATCGAGCAACAATGAGGAATTACGGAGTATTTAGAATATAATACGTATACTCTATGGAATTTATCTGTATTTGTATTGAATTGACTTTAGTTACAACCAAATCTACAGAAATATGCGTATACAGGTGCTACTATTATTAGAGACATCAAATTCCAGTATATGATTAATTGAATCCAGCCAAATGAACGCGCGCATATTTAAGATGAGTTTTCAATGAATTTAGTAAATTAGATGTCCAATTCTGTACTCCGTAACAATTTACTACCTTTACTTATCTACTATGCGGTACCTATTTATGGTTTAATAAAGTAAGCGGCTTAGTAGTTTAACTTTTTCACTCGAATAAAACAACTCTAACAACAAGTTAACTAGGTACAAATATACAGCTTTCTCAGACCGTACACTCTCGCAAATCACCATATCAAAATCGCATCATTTTAGCCAAAAAGTGAAGCCATTTTTGATAGTTATAATCGCATCAAAATAATGAACTTCCTATTATAACCGCATCTGGATCTCATCTTACACCCATCATAACCGCATCATGCTGCA